>JARQOC010001816.1:0-34521 GCA_033576535.1 Allobates femoralis | reverse complement strand
TATTTAAACGCCAAATTGTTTATTTTAAACAGAGGCAGTATTTCTAAAATTAACCTTTATTTTGTTTTAATTAAAACAGGGACCACCTCGGGTCCAACACAGTAAAACCTTGTGAAGGGGGGTGGAAGGGGGGTGGGGGTCGCCTGTTCTTTCCCTATACTCCCCTACCTAGCAGCGGAGTTTTCACCCTAAAAACCCCCTATGGTGTCCCCGCTCCACGGCGGCTATCCTCCTGATCCCTTTCCTGTGACAGGGGGGGGGGGGGATTTTTTTATGAATAATTCCCATATACTATATGCACTATACCAAGGTAAAATAAGGTTGTGAATTCCTCTGGTGTCCGGGTCTATCCCTTTAGAAAGGGGAAAAAAATTACCACTATAGGAATCACTTTTTCTAAAATATGGATAGGTTACCTATACTACACAATACCGTAGGAGGAGAAAGGAAACAATATATGAGTGTTGCCTTCCTGGGTAATCTTTCATTACAATGCTTAAAGGGCAAGCCTAAGCATATATACCCAATATAGGCAAGCTAACATCCTCCTCTCCTCCACAAGGTACCCAACCATACACAAATAACAGTGTTCCTTATCAATAGCCCGTAATAATCCAGCAGGTGCACACCAGATAACCACTAGATACAGGCACCACCCTCACAACAATGGATCAGTTGGACCATAGAACTAGGTAGGGGAATGGTTACCCTTTGACAAGACAAGATTTGTGGAAAGTACTTATCTTAATCATGAAGACCGGTCCGACGCGGCGTTTCTCCCACCTTAACATGTTCTGGTGGGTTCATCAGGGACAGTCTATCCAACGGAGCTTTTGTTAGAGCTCCAGGACGCCCAGGGAGGGTATATGGTAAATTCCCCCCTTCCCCTTTCTCAGTGGATGGCGGCCCCCACTCTGTCTCACCGTGCCCTTTTATAACTTATGCTCTATGTTACCCCAGTATGGCAGCAGCATCCGAGTGCGTGTCACCCGCGCCCACTTCCGCGTTCAGACGCGGAAGTATCACGTGGGAAGCAGTCACATGACTGCAATGGTCCGTCGCGGCTAATCGTTCCGCGACCGGAAAGTGGTGCATCTCTGAGATGGTTCCCCGCGGGAACATTAACATTTCACATAAGGTTCCGAGTTAGCAGTTTACTATTGTTTTTGACAGGCAAAGCACAAGATTGAAGCTGCCTGTCCTGCCTGCCAGTGAAAAGATGGTAATGTCCCAGGACTTATACATAGCACATCTCAGCCACGCACATCGTGACCACCAGTCTCTCCCCTCGGGGGGAACCAGGGCAACACAGGCAGCATTACAAAGGGTCACATTAGTTCTTCTAAATGGGGAGATTTTAGGATAGGCACAATGACTCAGACTTGTATATACCACTTACAAGTATACATAGAGGTATTTACTGTGTATAACAATAAAGAGAGACATATATTATATCACATGTCTCTCAATCCTCAATGGAGACCAAAATAAACATAATAGAGTCCTAGCTCCACTTGGGATTAATAGACTCCAGCAGGACAAATGCCTCGATATACTGAACCCATGGAATCGGATACTAGAGTTCAGCATGGCTACCAGGGAGATCAACTCGGACACTCAAGGGCAGCCAGAATTCTACAAAAAGGATGTATATGTGAGCTGTTCATTTAAACCACATGCCCCGACGACTCCATCCGATAAATCCACCGTGTTTCTTTTTGCAGGATCTTTTTATCCCAGTTACCACCTCTGGTCGGTCTCTCTACCACCTCTATGATCCTAAATTCACAGCACTCCAGATCTCCTCCATGTGTCTCTCGTATATGGCGTGATATGGGGGTGTCCCTCTCATTTCTAATATCCCCAAGGTGTTCCCCAATGCGTTTTTTAAAAGGTTGTTTCGTTTTTCCAATGTAATCCATTGGACAACTGCATTGGAAGAGATAGACTACCCCTCAGTCCTGCAATTACCAAACTGTCTCATTTCGAACCTCTCTCCGGTGGTACTACTCTGAAAGAAGGTCGATTTTTTGACGTAATGGCAATAAATACATTTTCCACACCTGAATGTACCATTTGTTCTCTGATCTAACCAGGTACCCTGTTTCTTTGGGACACTATAGTGACTGTGAACCAAACGATCTCTCAGTGACCTACCCCGCCTATAAGTGATAGCTGGTTTTTTTTGGGACAAAGGGGGCTATTTCTCTATCAGCCAAAAGCACCCCCCAGTGTTTCTCAAAGATGCTCCTCACATCTCCAGATCTATCATCAAAAGTCCCTATCATCCTAATGATATCCTCTGGTGGTTGTTTACCTTTGGGTCTCAAAAGAGCATCCCGGTTGTTCTGTACAGCGTTCTTAAATGCATCTTTTAGTACCAGAGGGGGGGGTATCCTTTTTCAAGAAACCTTCTTTGCATCCTCTCGCCTCTAGATGAAAATTACCAGTATCTGAGCAATTGCGTCTCGCCCTAAGATACTGGCCTTTTGGGATCCCTCTCTTCAGACCCATTGGATGGTGACTATCCCACCTAAGTAAATCATTGGCCGCCGTCGGTTTACGGTACATAGTTGTTTGCAATGTACCTTCCACATCCTTATAGATGGTGATGTCAAGGAAGTTGATTGACCTATCCCGAATCTCGCTGGTGAACCTCAACCCAATATCGTTTACATTCAGTTCACGGATAAAAGTCAAAAACGATTCGTTGTCACCCTTCCACAGAAGTAGAACGTCGTCGATGTACCTACCCCAGAATAATATCTGGGGGTTCCACCACGCCGCACCATCATCCGGGAAGATAACCGTATCCTCCCACCAGCCCAGGAGCAAGTTAGCATAGCTAGGGGCACAAGAACTCCCCATAGCTGTGCCCCTGAGCTGGTGGTAGAAAATCCCGTTGAACTGAAAGAAATTATGGGTAAGAATATATGATAGCAAAGAGAGGACAAAGTCACTGTGTTCCTTATATTGCACCCCCCTTGTTCTTAGATAGTATTCCACTGCCTCTAAACCCTTATTATGAGGGATACTACTGTACAGTGCCTCCACATCAATGGAGGCTAACTGTACATCTGTCCCCACTGATATACCATCAAGTTTACCCATAAGGTCAAGGGTATCCCTAATGTATGAGGGAAGACTGGTGACAAAATCCCTCAAGATCTTATCCAGGTAAATCCCTCCGTTCTGGGAAAGAGATTCAATTCCAGAAACGATGGGACGACCTTTAAGTGGGTTGAGGCCCTTGTGGACCTTCGGGAGTGCATAGAACACAGCCACAACTGGAAATTTGTTAAAGATAAAATCCCTCTCTTTCTTAGAGATCACACCTGCACATAGACCCTCCTGTAGTATAACCCTTAATTCCTCCTGGAAAACCTCAGTCGGATCCCTCTCCAGTCTAGTATAAGTGGCTCTATCTTCTAGTATGTCAAGACACATCCTCTTATAACGTCCATGACTCATCACGACAAGGTTTCCCCCTTTGTCGGCTTGTTTCAATATTATTTGGTCATTTCTGGTCAAGTCATCTAGGGTGTGTCTTTCATCTCTTGTTAGGTTTGAATAATCCACCTTCTTTCTAGTTTTACTTAGCCTCTTAAGATCATTTGTTACTAGACTGGTGAATATGTCGATACTTGTCACATCACAACTGGGTGGCATCTTCCTACTGGGGGGCCTACACTCGGTGAAAGGGCCTTTACCAACCTCCACAGGCTGACCCACAGCCAGATCTCTAAGGTTCGAGAAAGTCTCAATATCTTCTTCCTCGATACCTAGCTGGCGACATTTTTCATCATCATTAGTTCTAAAAAACCTTTTCCACTTAAGTTTTCTAGAAAAGAGATTCAAGTCCTTAACCCATTCAAATTCATTGAATCGGTTCGTGGGAACAAAAGAGAGTCCTTTGGAAAGTACATTTTTTTCTTCTACCGTTAGGTCGTGATCCGAGAGGTTTATGACCCTACTCTCCTCTATTGCTTTGGTCTTGCCCCCTGTTCCAAATTTTTCCCCCTTAGGGGGTATGGGCTAGCTTAATGACATCACCAAAAACTAACAGCATATACCAGCATATAGTCACTAAGGTGGGGCCCTGACATGGAATATTCACCACGCACGGGGACATGTATACACACCACATGCACACAAAGAGTAACAGCTAACGTGGAGCCCCAACATTGGATACTCACCACATACCAGAACACAAACACATACACCACAAAGAGACACACAACACAAACACACACACCACACAGACACCCCCCCACAGGCACACACACACATACACACCCTATAGGGACACATGCACTCACCCCACAGGGACATACACACCACAGGGACATACACACATACACACCCCACAGGGACACACACACACCCCACAGGAACACACAGACCCCACAGGGATGGACACACACCACAGAGACACCCCTCCCCCCACAAGGACACACACAACAGGAGGAGGTGTATGTTTATACGTAAAATCATCCTTAAAACCCATCCTGCGTGATAATATAGGTGAATCTAATGGAAATGTAGAGTCCCTGTGGGTGGAGATAAGGGGAGGGGGAAAAAATAATAAATTATTGATTGGGGTTTGTTATAAGTCCACAACAATAATGGAAGTGGAGGAGAATATCCTCATAAAGCAAATAGATGAAGCAGCGACTCAGGAGAAGTCATTATTATGGGGGACTTCAACTACCCTGAAATACATTGGGGATCAGAAACCTGCAGTTCCAGCAAGGGTAATAAGTTTTTGAAAACTATGAGAGACAATTACCTTTCACAACTGGTTCAGGACCCAACAAGAAGGGGGGCACTGCTGGACCTAATATTAACCAACAGGCCGGACCGCATATCAAATATACGGGTTGGAGGTCACTTGGGTAATAGTGATCATAACTTAATAAGCTTTCAAGTATCCTTTACTAAGATGTGTAGTAGAGGGGCTACAAGGATACTAAACTTCAGGAAGGCAAATTTCCAACGGTTGAGAGATGATCTTAGTGCAATAAACTGGGACGATGTCCTGAGACATAAAAGTACACAAAGCAAATGGGAGATGTTTATTAGCATCCTGAATAAGACCTGTGCACAATATATACCCTATGGGAGTAAGCATTTAGAAATAGGAGGAAACCACTATGGCTAAATAAAGCAGTAAGAGGTGCAATATGTGACAAAAAGAAAGCATTTAGGGAATTAAAGCAAGTAGGTAGTGATGAGGCATTGAATAAATACAGAAAATTAAATAACATTTGTAAAAAGCAAATCAAGGCAGCAAAGATTGAGACAGAGAGACTCATTGCCAGAGAAAGTAAAAATAATCCAAAATATTTTTTAACTACATAAATAGTAAGAAACTAAAAAATGATGGTGTTGGCCCCTTTAAAAATAGTCTGGGTGAAATGGTGGATGAGGATGAGGAAAAAGCCAATATGCTAAATGACTTTTTTTCAACAGTATTTACACAAGAAAATCCCATGACAGACAATATGATCAGTGATAACAAAAATTCTCAATTAAATGTCACCTGCTTAACCCAAGAGGAAGTACGGCATCGTCTAAAAATCACTAAAATTGACAAATCCCCGGGCCCAGATGGGATACACCCCAGAGTGCTGCAGGAATTAAGTACTGTCATAGATAGACCATTATTTTTAATATTTAAAGATTCCATAATAACAGGGTCTGTACCACAGGACTGGCGTATAGCAAATGTGGTGCCAATATTCAAAAAGGGGACAAAAACTGAACTTGGAAATTATAGGCCAGTAAGCTTAACCTCTACTGTGGGTAAAATCCTAGAGGGTTTTCTAAGAGATGCTATACTGGAGTATCTGAAGA
The DNA here is from genome assembly GCA_033576535.1 of Allobates femoralis. Lineage (NCBI taxonomy): Eukaryota > Metazoa > Chordata > Amphibia > Anura > Aromobatidae > Allobates > Allobates femoralis. The sequence continues at coordinate 28,665 of JARQOC010001816.1, read as the reverse complement.
AAAATAACCTCATGACCCATTATCAACATGGTTTTACGAGGGACCGTTCCTGTCAAACTAATCTGATAAGCTTCTATGAAGAAGTAAGTTCTGGACTGGACCAAAGAAATGCAGTGGATGTGGTGTATATGGACTTCTCAAAAGCTTTTGATACGGTGCCACACAAAAGGTTGATACATAAAATGAGGGCAATGGGGATAGGGGAAAATATGTGTAAGTGGGTTAAGAACTGGCTTAGTTATAGGAAACAAAGGGTGGTTATTAATGGAACACTCTCAGAATGGGTCACAGTTAACAGTGGGGTACCACAGGGGTCAGTGTTGGGACCGCTTCTATTTAATATATTTATTAATGACCTTGTAGGGGGCATACAGAGTAGAATCTCAATATTTGCAGATGACACTAAACTCTGCAGGGTAATCAATACAGAGGAGGATAATTTTATATTACAGGAGGATTTATGTAAACTAGAAGCTTGGACTGCTAAATGGCAAATGAGCTTTAATGGGGATAAATGTAAAGTCATGCACTTGGGCAGAGGAAACAAAAGGTATAATTATGTGCTTAATTGTAAAACACTGGGCAAAACTGTCAATGAAAAAGACCTGGGTGTTTGGGTAGATGACAAACTCACATTTAGTGGCCAGTGTCAGGCAGCTGCTGCAAAGGCAAATAAAATAATGGGATGCATTAAAAGAGGCGTAGATGCTCATGAGGAGAACATAATTTTACCTCTATACAAGTCACTAGTGCGACCACACTTAGAATACTGTGTACAATTCTGGTCTCTGGTGTATAAGAAAGACATAGCTGAACTAGAGCGGGTCCAGAGAAGAGCGACAAAAGTTATTAGAGGACTAAGGGGTCTGCAATACCAAGACGGGTTATTAAACTTGGGGTTATTTAGCTTGGAAAAATGAAGGCTTAGGGGTGATCTTATAATAATGTATAAATATATATGAGGGGACAGTACAGAGAACTTTCTAATGATCTCTTTACTCTTAGGCCTGAGACTGGGACAAGGGGGCATCCTCTACGTCTGGAGGAAAGAAGGTTTAACCATAATCACAGACGTGGATTCTTTACTGTAAGAGCAGTGAGACTATAGAACTCTCTGCCACATGATGTTGTAATGAGTGAGTCACTACTAACATTTAAGAAGGGCCTGGATGCCTTTCTTGAAAATTATAATATTACCAGTTAATATACTAGATTCTTTGATAGGGCGTTGATCCAGGGAACTAGTCTGATTGCCATATCTGGAGTCAGGAAGGAATTGTTTTCCCCAATGTGGAGCTTAGTGTTGCCACATGGGTTTTTTTTTTGCCTTCCTCTGCATCAACCTGTTAGGCTATGGGTTGAACTAGATGGAATTAAAGTCTTTCTTCAACCTTAAAAACTATGTAACTATGTTATTATGTTACAACAGGGACACCCCTTCCCCCCCAAAAGGACACACACCACAGGGACCCCCCTACAGGGACACACGCACACCACTGGGACAGACACACACATCAGGGACACACACACCCCAGGGACACATACACCACACAGACAGACACAGATGTGCACAAATCGCCTCACACAACTCGCCTCATACGTCTGGTATGTTTAATTTGCAAAGATAAACATCTGATTAAAAACAGCCAATGTGCAACACATGTGCCATATAGGGAATTAAGGCAAATGTAATGGTGGGGTTACACGTCCCGATATCGGGACGAAATCGCATACAACGCCGCGGGAGCGCGCATTTCGGGAGCGCTTTTCCCGATATCGCATCGCCGGTTTACACGCTGCGATATCGGGAAACAACGTCCCTCCGATGTCTACGCCCACCAACCCAGGAACGACCATTTAACATGGGAGTGAATGGGTGACGTGAGCGTAGACATCGGAGTTGGGCTGTCACACGCAGCGATGCTGGTACAACGGCCTTGCGATATCGGCGAGTTGAATAGCTTTGCTATTCAACTCCGATATCGTTTTGGCATCGTTCCAGCATCGCGTTGTACTGTCAAACAGTACAACGCGCACCCGATATCGGCTCCAACTCGCGACCCACGTGACTTTTTGTCGGAGTTGGGTCGGAGTTGGACGCCGATATCGGGACGTGTAAACCCACCATCAGTTACATGAGCTGTCTATTATGTGTATGTGTGAGGTAACATATACTACCCGGCTGGAGGAAGGGTTTACTATTGCCTGGAGATCTATCAGGCTGCCTATAGCAACCAATCACAGCTCAGCTTCTATTTTCCTACAGGTCACTAATATGACATATTCAAATTCTATTTTGTTATAGCTAACAGCAGTGTTTTATTAACCCGGGCGTAGCCAGGTAGTACAGTTAGTATATATATATATATATATATATATATATATATATATATATATATATATATCTATTATATAATTGCCGTAGCGACTTCCGTCGGAGCGGCGCTGCTTCCGGTGGCTTGGTTAGCGAGTCCGAGCTGCTTCTCCTGGACTCTGTCCGTGGCCGCGTAGCGGCCACGGCGACTCCCGAAGCAATGCCCGCAAAGCGGGCATTGCGAGTCGTTGCAGCCTCGCGAAGCAATGCCCGCGAAGCGGGCATTGCGAGTCGCTGCCACCCACCACTAACCAAGACACAGAAGCCTCTACTACTCTACTGTACACCGCTATAGTATACTACAATCCCATGCCCATAAGCGCCATGGGACTGTAGTATACCATCGCGTTGTACACTACAGCCTCCTGCCGCTCTTACAGTCGCTGACACCCACCACTAACCAACACACACAAGCCTCTACTACTCTACTGTACACCGCTATACTATACTACAGTCCCATGCCCATAAGCGCCATGGGACTGTAGTATACCATCGCGCTGTACACTACACTCTCCTGCCGTTCTCTACTACTCTACTCTACACCGCTATAGTATACTACAGTCCCATGCCCATAAGCGCCATGGGACTGTAGTATACCATCGCGCTGTACACTACACTCTCCTGCCGTTCTTACACTAAGCCCCGACCCGCCCCGACCCGCCCCATCTATGCCCGCCGCCGCCCCATCTATGCCCGCCGCCTATGCCCGCCGCGCCCCGACCCCGCCCCATCTATGCCCGCCGCTGTCGCTAACCCCGCCGCACCCCTACACCCTAAGCCCCGACCCGCACCATCTATGCCCGCCGCTGTCGCTAACACCGACGAACCCCTATACCCTAAGCCCCGACCCGCCCCATCTATGCCCGCCGCTAAGCCCCGACCCGCCCCATCTATGCCCGCCGCTGTCGCTAATACCGCCGAACCCCTATATCCTAAGCCCCGACCCGCCCCATCTATGCCCGCCGCTGTCGCTAACACCGCCGCAACCCCTATACCCTAAGCCCCGACCCGCCCCATCTATGCCCGCCGCTGTCGCTAACACCGCCGCACCCCTATACCCTAAGCACCGACCCGCCGATACCCCTAAGCCCCGACGCCTATGCCCTAAGGCACCGCCGCCCCTGACCTCCCGCCGCTCTCCCCTGCCCCTCTCGCTAAAGCCCCGACCCGCCCCGACCCGCCCCATCTATGCCCGCCGCCGCCCCATCTATGCCCGCCGCCTATGCCCGCCGCGCCCCGACCCGACCCATCTATGTCCGCCGCTAAGCCCCGACCCGCCCCATCTATGCCCGCCGCTGTCGCTAACACCGCCGCACCCCTACACCCTAAGCCCCGACCCGCACCATCTATGCCCGCCGCTGTCGCTAACACCGACGAACCCCTATACCCTAAGCCCCGACCCGCCCCATCTATGCCCGCCGCTAAGCCCCGACCCGCCCCATCTATGCCCGCCGCTGTCGCTAACACCGCCGAACCCCTATATCCTAAGCCCCGACCCGCCCCATCTATGCCCGCCGCTGTCGCTAACACCGCCGCAACCCTATACCCTAAGCCCCGACCCGCCCCATCTATGCCCGCCGCTGTCGCTAACACCGCCGCACCCCTATACCCTAAGCACCGACCCGCCCATCTATGCCCGCCGCTGTCGCTAACACCGCCGCACCCCTATACCCTAAGCACCGACCCGCCGATACCCCTAAGCCCCGACGCCTATGCCCTAAGGCACCGCCGCCCCTGACCTCCCGCCGCTCTCCCCCTGCCCCTCTCGCTAAAGCCCCGACCCGCCCCGACCCGCCCCATCTATGCCCGCCGCCGCCCCATCTATGCCCGCCGCCTATGCCCGCCGCGCCCCGACCCGACCCATCTATGTCCGCCGCTAAGCCCCGACCCGCCCCATCTATGCCCGCCGCTGTCGCTAACACCGCCGCACCCCTACACCCTAAGCCCCGACCCGCACCATCTATGCCCGCCGCTGTCGCTAACACCGACGAACCCCTATACCCTAAGCCCCGACCCGCCCCATCTATGCCCGCCGCTAAGCCCCGACCCGCCCCATCTATGCCCGCCGCTGTCGCTAACACCGCCGAACCCCTATATCCTAAGCCCCGACCCGCCCCATCTATGCCCGCCGCTGTCGCTAACACCGCCGCAACCCTATACCCTAAAGCCCCGACCCGCCCCATCTATGCCCGCCGCTGTCGCTAACACCGCCGCACCCCTATACCCTAAGCACCGACCCGCCCCATCTATGCCCGCCGCTGTCGCTAACACCGCCGCACCCCTATACCCTAAGCACCGACCCGCCGATACCCCTAAGCCCCGACGCCTATGCCCTAAGGCACCGCCGCCCCTGACCTCCCGCCGCTCTCCCCCTGCCCCTCTCGCTAAACCCCTACACCCTAAGCCCCCGCAGCTCCCTAACCTAACGCCGCTGTCACCTAAGCTCCTACACCTCTAACCCCCGCCGTGCCCTAGCTAACGTCCCCGTCGATCACTTACATGCCTTCAAGTCATCTGATCGTCCGTCCGATCCACAAGTCCTCCGTCCGGCCAGCCGTCCTCTTCCTCCGGCCCCGGTGGTCTTCTGTATTCTTTCCGCCATCTCCGCCTCTTCGTCCGGCCCCGGGGCTCTTCTGTCTTCTTTTCGCCATCTCTGCCTCTTCGTCCGGCCCCGGGGATCTTCCACCTCCGACGTCCTCTTCGTTCTCATTCACATACAATGGAACTAAAATCCCCCATTGTATCTCAATCAGATCTGAGGCCCTCTTCTGATTGGTCGATGTATACTGCCCTCAGCCAATCAGAAGAGCCCCTCACAACTGACACGCAGTTCTCATTCAGGTCCGACTTCTTTTTCCCCATTGACATACATTACCGGTGTGTCGCCGATTTTATGCCCGCCCATCTGGTTCTATTTCTCGGCCCTAAAATCGAGGACACACCGCTAATGCATCTCTATGGCCAGTCAGCCCGATTTCGGATTGAACGCCGACCAATCAGAATTCGAGCTCACTGCCCATAGACATGCATTAGCGGTGTGTCCGCGATTTTAGGGCCGACTAATAGAACCAGGTGCCCGGCCATAAAATCGCCCACACACCAGTAATGTATGTTAATGGGGAAAAAAAAAGGCGGACCGGAATGAGAACTGCGTCTCACTCTGTCTTAAAAAAAAAAAATAATAAATTAAATAATAAAAATAATCATTTAAAAATAATAAAAAAATAAAAAAAAATTCATTAAAAAATAATAAATAATTAAATAAAAATAATATTAAAAAAAAAAAAAAAAAAAGGTCGGACCTGAATGAGAACTGTCTCTCCGTCTAACCTAAAAAAAATAAATAAATTAAATAATAAAAATAATCATTTAAAAATAATAAAAAAATAATAAATAAATCATTAAAAAATAATAAATAATTAAATAAAAATAATATTAAAAAAAAAAAAAAAAATAAGGTCGGACCTGAATGAGAACTGTCTCTCCGTCTAACCTAAAAAAAATAAATAAATTTAATAATAAAAATAATCATTTAAAAATAATAAAAAAATAATAAATAATTCATTAAAAAATAATAAATAATTAAATAAAAATAATATTAAAAAAAATAAAAAAAAAGGTCGGACCTGAATGAGAACTGTCTCTCCGTCTAACCTAAAAAAAATAAATAAATTTAATAATAAAAATAATCATTTAAAAATAATAAAAAAATAATAAATAAATCATTGAAAAATAATAAATAATTAAATAAAAATAATATTAAAAAAAAAAAAAAAAAGCTCGGACCTGAATGAGAACTGTCTCTCCGTCTAACCTAAAAAAAATAAATAAATTAAATAATAAAAATAATCATTTAAAAATAATAAAAAAATAATAAATAATTCATTAAAAATTAATAAATAATTAAATAAAAATAATATTAAAAAAAAAAAAAAAAGGTCGGACCTGAATGAGAACTGTCTCTCCGTCTAACCTAAAAAAAATAAATAAATTAAATAATAAAAATAATCATTTAAAAATAATAAAAAAATAATAAATAAATCATTAAAAAATAATAAATAATTAAATAAAAATAATATTAAAAAAAAAAAATAAAAAGGTCGGACCTGAATGAGAACTCTCTCTCCGTCTAACCTAAAAAAAATAAATAAATTAAATAATAAAAATAATCATTTAAAAATAATAAAAAAATAATAAATAAATCATTAAAAAATAATAAATAATTAAATAAAAATAATATTAAAAAAAAAAAAAAAAAGGTCGGACCTGAATGAGAACTGTCTCTCCGTCTAACCTAAAAAAAATAAATAAATTAAATAATAAAAATAATCATTTAAAAATAATAAAATAATAATAAATAAATCATTAAAAAATAATAAATAATTAAATAAAAATAATATTAAAAAAAAAAAAAAAAAAGGTCGGACCTGAATGAGAACTCTCTCTCCGTCTAACCTAACAAAAATAAATAAATTAAATAATAAAAATAATCATTTAAAAATAATAAAAAAATAATAAAAAAAACATTAAAAAATACTAAATAATTAAATAAAAATAATTCCAAAAAAATTGAAAAAAGACGGACCTGAATGAGAACTTTGTCTCCATCTTACTTAAAAAAAAAAAAAAATAAATAAATAATAAAAAAAAATTTTTTAAAATAATTAAAAAATAATACAATAATAATCATACTAAAAAAAAAAAAATTATAATTTTACAAATAATTATCTAAATTTAAATAATAAAATAAAAAATTAAAAAAAAATAAAATAACATAAATAAATTAATAATTACAAATAATTAATTAAATAATTTAAAAATAAGATACAGAAATAATAATAAAAAAATTAAAAATAATAATTAAAAAAATATTATAAAAATTTAACGATTATTAACAATTATTTAAAAAATAAAAAAAAAAACACAAATTAAAAAAAAACAAAATATTAAAAATAATTATATCCAAATAATAAAAATAAAAAAACATACTAATCAAAAAAAATTATAAAAATTTTAATAATCACAAAAATTATTAAAAACATTTTATTAAATAATTACAAACAAAACCAAAAAATTTATAAAAAAAATTAAATAAAAAATAAAAAAAAAAACAAAAAACAAACACACAGTCGTTGCTATTACGCTATTTATTAACGCGACTCGCTGATTGACACTTTACAGTCCCGTCGAATTATGGCTCTGAGCCGAGTCGTCTGCCCGCTGCAACCAGCGGCTCGCCCATAACATCGCCTCTTTTCTCTATCTGTCTCCATAGTAAGGCGCCGTCCAATCACAATCGCCGCGCCTTTTTTGAAAATACATAGCGACCAATGACATTCATGGCGCCAGCTTTCTGAAGTTGCCGCCCTCCAATCAGATAAGCCCGCTTATTTATCGCGCGAAATTTGAATCTTCTACCTCTTTGAATCCTCTTTGTGGGAGAACGAGAACCTATCGCTGGACTATCTCTTGGAGTATTTTTCTGCCGAGAATTCCATCCTTCCTGAGGGTCTTTCCAGGACAACGAGAAGCTACCGCTGGACCGTCTGTTGGACAACATTTGAGCCGAGATATCCATCCATCGTGCGGGACGTCGGGAAGCAAGCGCCGGATCGGGATCTGCGATTGATCAGCTAAGATATCCTTTGGACAATCTACCTTTTCACATCAGAAGCTATATTCCTGATGCTGACTTTTATTTTCACCTCTTTTTTACTATCTTTCTTTTTCACCACTTTTACTATTTTGCGCCATGCAGCGCCAATCGCCGCTGCATGGAGCGTCCGCCACTGTTCGGACACTTCGCCGCTGAAAGCGCCGACTTCTGCGCTACAAGCGCAAACTTCGGCGCTTCTAGCGGCCTCCGCGGTCTATGAGACCGCTGTGTCCGAACATCCATTCACGCGCCGCCCGTACAACTCGCCGCTCTAAGATGGCGGACGCGAAATCTTCATTCATAAAATGGCGCTAGACTTCAGCCGCCGTGTGATTGGCCAGCGGAATCTTCATACACATGGCGCCGTCAATCCGGTTGGTCGCCGCTATTGTCTGAAGATGCCGCTGTCCTATCACAATTCAGCGGGGCGGAGCTATAGACTTCCACTCTCCCGAACGCCGTGTCCGAAAATCGCTCCAGGGGCTCGGCAAGGAAAGTTCCGTGCATTTTCAAAATTCCCGCCGCGATTCTGATTGGTTCTTCTTTATGGCGCTTTGATTCCGATTGGTCGCCGCTCAGCGGGGACTTCCAAATTTTTCTGCCCGAGCGCCTGGTACGATTTTCGGATATGCCGTTCGGCCGCCTGGAAGTTTGTAGCTCCGCCTCGCTGAGTTGTGATTGGACAGCGGCATCTTCACACAATTGCGCCGACCAACCGGATTCACGGCGCCATGTGTCTGAAGATTACGCTGCCCAATCACACGGCGCCTGAAGTCTAGCGCCATTTTATGAATGAAGATTTCCCCTCGCCCATCTTAGAGCGGGAAATTTGAATTTGTGAACTATGAAAAAGTACACATACTGTTTTCACAGTACATTCTCACATCAGACTATATATTCCTAATGCCTATGCTTATATTAACCCTTTCTTTTTACACATTATATATCAGCTACATTTATCCATAGTGCCCTCTTCTTTTCATACTTGATTAACCCCTTCTATTCCACTTCTCCTCTATTTGCTATCTGACTATGTGCAGTACTAAGGCCATTGTAATATTAACCCCTTCTATTCTATTAGTGCTACACTGCCTATCTCACTATGTTCTCTACTACGGCCATTTTAATATTAACCCTTTCTATTGTATTAGTGCTACTCTGCCTATCTCACTATGTGCTGTAGTACGGCCATTTTAATATTAACCCTTTCTATTCTATTCGTGCTACACTGTCTATCTCACTATGTGCTGTACTACGGCCATTTTAATATTAACCCTTTGTATTCTCTTTGTGCAACACTCCCTATCTCACTATGTGCTGTACTTCGGCCATTTTAATATTAACCCTTTCTATTCTATTAGTGCTACACTGCCTATCTCACTATGTTCTCTACTACGGCCATTTTAATATTAACCCTTTCTATTCTATTCGTGCTACACTGTCTATCTCACTATGTGCTGTACTACGGCCATTTTAATCTTAACCCTTTCTATTCTATTCTTGCTACACTGCCTATCTCACTATGTGCTGTACTACGGCCATTTTAATATTAACCCTTTCTATTCTATTCTTGCTACACTGCCTATCTCACTATGTTCTCTACTACGGCCATTTTCATATTAACCCTTTCTATTCTATTCGTGCTACACTGTCTATCTCACTATGTGCTGTACTACGGCCATTTTAATATTAACCCTTTCTATTCTATTAGTGCCCCACTGCCTATCTCACTATGTGCTGTAGTACGTCCTTTTTTATATGAACCCTTTCTATTGTATTAGTGCTACTCTGCCTATCTCACTATGTGCTGTACTACGGCCATTTTAATATTAACCCTTTCTCTTCTATTCGTTCTACACTGCCTATCTCACTATCTCCTGTACTACGGTCTTTTTTATATTAACCCCTTCTATTCTATTAGTGCTACTCTGCCTATCTCACTATGTGCTGTACTACGGCCATTTTAATATTAACCCTTTCTCTTCTATTCGTACTACACTGCCTATCTCACTATCTCCTGTACTACGGTCTTTTTTATATTAACCCTTTCTATTGTATTAGTGCTACTCTGCCTATCTCACTATGTGCTGTACTACGGCCATTTTAATATTAACCCTTTCTATTCTATTCGTGCTACACTCCCTATCTCACTATGTGCTGTACTTCGGCCATTTTAATATTAACCCTTTCTATTCTATTAGTGCTACACTGCCTATCTCACTATGTTCTCTACTACGGCCATTTTAATATTAACCCTTTCTATTCTATTCTTGCTACACTGCCTATCTCACTATGTGCTGTACTACGGCCATTTTAATATTAACCCTTTCTATTCTATTCTTGCTACACTGCCTATCTCACTATGTTCTCTACTACGGCCATTTTCATATTAACCCTTTCTATTCTATTCGTGCTACACTGTCTATCTCACTATGTGCTGTACTACGGCCATTTTAATATTAACCCTTTCTATTCTATTAGTGCCCCACTGCCTATCTCACTCTGTGCTGTAGTACGTCCTTTTTTATATGAACCCTTTCTATTGTATTAGTGCTACTCTGCCTATCTCACTATGTGCTGTACTACGGCCATTTTAATATTAACCCTTTCTCTTCTATTCGTACTACACTGCCTATCTCACTATCTCCTGTACTACGGTCTTTTTTATAATAACCCTTTCTATTGTATTAGTGCTACTCTGCCTATCTCACTATGTGCTGTACTACGGCCATTTTAATATTAACCCTTTCTATTCTATTCGTGCTACACTGTCTATCTCACTATCTGCTGTACTATGGCCATTTCAATATTAACCCTTTGTATTCTCTTTGTGCTACACTGCCTATCTCACTATGTGCTGTACTACGGCCATTTTAATATTAACCCTTTCTATTCTATTAGTCGTACACTGCCTATCTCACTATCTCCTGTACTACGGCCTTTTTTATAGTAACCCCTTCTATTCTATTAGTGCCACACTGCGTATCTCACTATCTGCTCTACTAAGGACATTTTTACATTAACCTCTTCTATGCCTTTTCTATTTTAGTTGCACCATGACTATTTCATAGGGTTTAAACTCATACATTAACCCCTTCTATTCTGTTTCCTATTCAATTACTGTGTCACTATCTGCTGGACATCTGTGCTTTTACAATTTCAACACACATGGCCAGAAAAAAAACCCATCTGCTGCGATTGCCGATTAAACCTTGCACTTGCTGCGCTGTTGCGGGAATACCCATACAAACTATAGGAATACTTGCGGCAGGTGCGCCAAGTTCATTTTTTTTTGGAGCAACACTTGACGCAACTGCTAAATCGCACCGGCCGCAAGGCCCCTTATGCTTTCTATAGGGATTACTGCTACCGCACTGCAACTGCAATGTTCATGTGGCTATCGCAGCAGATGCTTTTTTTTCAATGCATCTACCGCAATTTTATCTAAACAGTTGATGTGAAAGAGGCTATAAGGCAATTTGGACATTACCCCCGTTCTATTGTATTTCTGCCCCCCTTGCTATCTCAGTATGTGGTACACTAAGGCTATTTATTCATTTTCCTCTTCTATGCCATTTGCCATTTTGTTTTCCAACACTATGTTTTATAGGGTTCGCAATGCTACATAAACCCCCTACTTTCAGTTTGCTATTCACTAACTGTGTTACTACGTGCTGTACTCAGGGCATTTGCAATTTAAACTCTTCTATACTATTTGAAATTTATTTTTACATCCACAAACTTTTATAGGATGTAAGTCCTACATTAACGTCTTCTATTGTTTTGACTATTCACTGTCTATGTCACTATGTGGTATACTACTGGCATTTAATTACAATATACTTTCATACTAATTTTATTTTTATTAATCGTCCAGTATTTTTTATGCCTGCCAATGCTATATTAACTACTTACTGGCTCTTTGACTTTTTCTTTTGGACTTAGGAGTCAGTCATCACACGGTTACGAATACGTTAACCCATTATATGTCAATTTTTATTATTTTTCTTAGTAATGTCTCTGTTGCACTACTACCTGTCTTATTTTTAACACTTTGGGGTAATGCTACCTGCACAGTTGACATCAGCGGTTATTTGAAATTGCACTAGATGTCCTGACACAATTGCATCCGCTTGCTTTGCTGCATTGCCACCGCATAACTGCTGCACTTGCAGTGTCGTTCCGCTAATCCCCATTGTACGTATAGGGGAACTTGCCACAGCTACCGCCACCATAAAAAGCGTGGTCAATCATCTTTTTTTTTCCATACAGGACCTGCTACAAGTGCAAAATCCAAATTGCTGCACCTACTGCAAATAAATACATACTGACTATTATGCCGATTAGAATGAGTATATGGGGATTCACGTAAACGCTTGCAAGTCCTGCAGTTATGCTGTGGCTATGTGCCACATGCACCAGATGCTGTTTTTCCAATGCTTATGATGCTATTTGAAATTAATGCTCATGTCAAAGTTTCTGTCATTCGAGTAGGATATTCACTACTTTTACATACATAATATTTTACACTCTATTACTGACTGGGTACCCTTTCACACGTCCATTCTATATGCACATTTACATACTTTTATAACATGGCCTAAGATTTTAATTTTAAACTCGATTTCTCCATACCCGTCAACAGGGCTGTAGTTGCGTAACGTTACACTACATCATCGCATTTACGTTACTTTTTACATTTATCTGACTCTTACAATATCTCATACGCAAGTTGCCTTATTTCTTTTTCAGCCTGCTTTGTCATATTCTGCCATTTCATACTTCACGTTTAGCCCGCTGTTTCCCCTATTCCACCAACAAAAATAAAAACCACTACTTCTGATATAATACCAAAACCTTTAGTTCTTGGTAGAAATTTACCGTAACTCAGTTTTTTTTCAACACCTTATGAAACAACAACCTTGCTGGTGGTTATGCATAAATTAATGTCATCCAGATTCTATTAACTTTTTTATTACAATGTTGAAAATTTGCTTTGATACCGTGTATCGCAAAGGCTCATTACATCCATTTTTTTTGCTTTCACAGCACTTTAAGGAATTTGAACATACTCAATGCCATTCAATACTCCATACAGTTAACATCATTACATCTTTCTTTGTTACTTTAAATAAGTCTATCATTTCATTATCACAGGTTTTGGAAAACCATACTTTAGTTTTATTGTTTTTGTCTGTTTACACAGTTATTATTCATTGTTTCCTTAACTAACACACTCTAGCTCATTTTGGATTTGATTCGCTGACTATTCTTTGTAAGATGAGTTCTCCAACACAAAATATCACTCTTGCCAAGGAGGCTGCATCTACACCGAAGAAGAAGCGTGCAGAGGAGACTTTGGAACAGAGACGCCGTCGGTTAGATAAAGATAAGGCTGCTAAAGCTAAACGCATTGCAGAGGAGAGTTTGGAAGAGAAACGTGTTCGTTTAGATCTGCGTAAGGCTGCTAAGGAGAAACGTACTGCAAAGGAGACTTCAGAAGAGAGGCGTCTTCGCTTACATACTGATAAGGCTGCTAAGGCAAAACGCCTTGCTGAAGAGACCTTACAAAGGAGACGTATTCGCTTAGATCGTGTTAAGGCTGCTTACGCCAAACGTCTTGCAAATGAGACTTCTGCAGAGAGACGTATTCGGTTAGATAGGGCTAAGGCTGCTAAACTCAAACGGTTTGGTAAACTCTCTTCTCCACTGAGACGTTTTTCGTTGGATGCTGCAAAGACCGTTTTACATCCACGTATTTCGGGAGTGTCTTCTGAAAAAACAAGCCAACAAATGCAAACAAGAGCCATGACTGCACGTTCCACATGCAAACAAACAAAAATTCCAGTCACTGAAGAACCGTCTGACACAGATGATACTCCTGCCTCTTCGTGTACTGACATTTTACCAAGTGAACTGCCTTTAATAACTCCCATTACCTCTATGGAAATCAAAAAAGGAAAGGTTCGCAAGGTGTCTGTGCGTATGCGCAAGAAGGGTGTGGAGGAGAGTTCGGAAGAAAGACAACTTCCCTTGGACAAGGAAAAGTCTGCTTTGAAAACACCCCTTTCAATAAAGTCTTTAGAAGGAAGGACAGAACGATTAGGCAAAAAATCTATCACTCTGCCTCAACGACGCAAACAGAAAAAGTTAATGCCTGCAGGAGATTCGTCTGATCCTCAGACTGCTGCCACCTCTTCGTCTGATCCTCAGACTGCTGCCACCTCTTCGTCTGATCCTCAGACTGCTGCCACCTCTTCATCTGATTCTCAGACTGCTGCCACCTCTTTGTCTGATGCTCAGACTCCTGCCACCTCTTCGTCTGATCCTCAGACTGCTGCCACCTCTTCATCTGATGCTCTGACTGCTGCCACCCTCTTTGTCTGATGCTCAGACTCCTGCCACCTCTTCTTCTACTATCTTGACTACAACTGAACAGCCTTTACTGCATCGCAAGGCCACATCTAAACGAAAACACTGTGCTGAGGAGACGCCATACAGCAAACAGTGTAAAATTTTGAGGCTTAAAAGGACAAGACAGATGCGTCAAGATACAGAATCTCCTACATCTAGACAAGTCCACTTGGCCCATTTGGCTGCATTACGTCGTGAAGAACGTCAAACTTCTTCTTCCACTTCTATATTGCAACAGGCAGAACGGAATTTATATTCCACTTCTTCATTTATTGAATGTTTGGAATCTACATCCCTTCCACGTCTCATTTATGTAGGATTACATAATAAATTTCTACGTTCATTCTATTCATCTCTCCTACATGAAAGGGGATTTATTGATCAGGATCATGTTATTGTAGAACATTTCTGTGGTTTCATGAATGTAATATGTGAACATTGTGAGGCTCGACATTTTACTGCTGAACGACCATCAGATCAACAGTTTACTCTTTGTTGCCACAAGGGAAAAGTAAAGGTACCATTACCTCAATACCCGCACGTCTTCCAACGCCTGCTGAAAGGAGAGAGTGAGTACAGTCAAAATTTGATGGAGAATATAAGGAGCATTAATAGTTCTTTTGCTTTTGCCTCCATGGGTGCCCATGTTTCTCTACCTCCTGGACATGGACCATACTGCTTTCGTATTCATGGGCAA
Organism: Allobates femoralis; assembly: GCA_033576535.1. Taxonomy (NCBI): domain Eukaryota; kingdom Metazoa; phylum Chordata; class Amphibia; order Anura; family Aromobatidae; genus Allobates; species Allobates femoralis. The sequence goes on along the minus strand of JARQOC010001816.1, from coordinate 13,524 downwards.
ATTTATCATCGCACTGGAACACTGCATCCTGCTCAAGATCAAACTCCAGCATATGCACAACTGTACATTTTAGATACTCTAAGCGCTACTGACCAACGCCTACAGTCTCCAGAAAATGTTAAATGTAATCCTACTTTAATGAGTATCATTGCTCTTCAATTGGATAATATTAATCCCTTTGTTTCGGCCTACAAAATGCTACGTCAAGTTGAAGTAGAAGAAGAACAGAAGGCAAGAGAACATGGCACAAAAATGCCAAATATTATCATGGCCATTAAACAAGACAGAGGCCAAGACCCGAGACGCTATAACAATCCTACTGCCAATGAAGTTGCTGTGGTCTTTGAAAATGCTGATGGAGAGCCACCATTCAATAGAGACATTTTAATTCATTTGAAACCTGATCCAAATAACCCCTTGGCCCCAAAAACACAGCAAGTCAGTATTCTACACAGCAATTTAGATGCATTACTCTATCCTTTATTTTTTCCTCATGGAGAACAAGGCTGGCATGAGGGACTCAAGCATCAAGGCAAAAGTCAACGCCGGATTACACAGCTCCAGTATTACTGCTATTTGCTGTCTGTACGGAATCAGTTCAATCCTGTCCTGAATGGTGGCAAACTAACACAGCAGTACTTAGTGGATGCGTATGTAAAAATCGAGGCTAATCGCTTAAATTTTATCCGTCATCATCAAAAGGATTTAAAAGTGGAGGATTATTGCGTACTCCAGGAACATCTTCTGAAACAATCTGTTGACAAAGGTATTCCCATTGGCAAGACGGTCATTTTACCATCTTCTTTTGAAGGCAGTCCCAGAAACATGCAGCAATGCTATCAGGATGCCATGGCTATTGTGACTAAATTTGGACGACCAGATCTTTTTGTAACCATGACCTGTAATCCTAAAAGAGGGAGATTACAAACAATTTAGAGCCATGGCAGCGTGTGGAACATAGACCTGATTTAGTGGCCCGTGTCTTCAGAATTAAACTGGAAGCCCTATTAAAAGAAATTAACACTGGATTATTTGGCAAAGTTTGTGCAATGGTTCATGTTATTGAATTCCAAAAGCGTGGCCTACCACACGCTCACATTTTGATCATTCTGGATGGCAAATCCAAACTAAGAACTGAGGTTGAAGTGGATAATATAGTTTGGGCTGAAATCCCTGATCCAGAAGAATACCCTCTGCTCCATGACATTGTGATGCAACACATGATTCATGGACCCTGTGGTCAACACAACCCCAATTCTCCATGTATGGATCTTGGCAAGTGTAAGAAAGGTTTTCCTAAAGATTTCCAACCAAGAACACTCATAGCTAAGGATGCATACCCTACTTATCAAAGAAAGGAAGGATCATCGTTTCAAATACGTTCAAAGATGATTGATAATTCTTGGGTTGTTCCCTATAACCCTTACCTACTATTAACATACAAGTGTCATATTAATGTTGAGGTATGTGCTTCCATTCAAAGTGTTAAATACCTCTTCAAATATGTCTACAAAGGACATGATAAAGCCAATCTTGAAATCTGCCAAACTAATATCCACCATGATGAAACACATCAATTCATGGATTCAAGATACGTCAGTGCACCGGAGGCAGCTTGGCGAATATTTGCTTACCCGATGCATAGACAATCGCACTCCATTATTCGCCTTGCTGTACATCTCCCACATTCTCAACCGCTTTATTTTCATGAGGATGACTCTGTTGACGACATCAGTTCCACAATGCACAGAAAATCTACTCTGATGGGCTACTTTGAGCTGAATGAGAGTGACCCGCATGCTCATGATTACTTCTACCGCCAAATTCCAGAGCACTATGTTTGGAAAGAAGGTGCATGGGAAGTTAGAAAGCGAGGAGGTTCTTCAGTGATTGGAAGAATGTATACTGTCAGTATGAAAGATCAAGAACGGTACTATTTAAGGTTGTTGTTACTGCATGTCAAAGGAGCAACAAGTTTTGACAACATTAAGACTGTTAATGAAGTGACATACCCAACTTTCAAAGAGGCAGCATTAGCTCTTGGATTGCTCTTCGATGACACTGTTTGGAGAAATACTTTATTGGATGCCTGTGTTCTCAACATGCCTGCACAGCTTCGTGATATGTTCGCATATATATGTATTTTTGGTCCTCCAGCTCATCCATTGGAGTTGTGGAAAGAATTTAAAGAAGACTTTATCCAAGACTACTGCCATGCATATCACTCCAACACTGAGGAGTGTGAGAATTGTGAAGGATATGCTATGACTGATGTCCAAACTATTCTAAAATTTCATGGCAAAACTTTTACTGATTTTAATCTACCACGACCAAAAAGAAAGCCATACATCGCTCCACTATACAACAAGGATGATGAGTTAAGAAGAGCTCAGCAAATGAAAGCTACTTTAAATGACCACCAACTTTTGGCCTATGATGCGATCAATCAAGCTTTATACGATAGAAGTGGACAACCTAAGTGCTTTTTCATTGACGGTCCAGGTGGCAGTGGCAAAACATATCTGTATGATTTATTAATTCATGAACTAAGAGGAGAAGGCGAAATTGTCTCACCTGCAGCCAGTACAGGGATTGCAGCTAACTTACTGCAAGGAGGTAGAACTATCCATTCCCTTTACGGAATACCAATTCCAATCAATGAAACTTCCGTTTCAAGGATTAAAAATGATACAGATGCTGCACAACATTTGAAAAGTACCAAACTTTTCATTATTGACGAGTCCACTCTCTTATCTAAATATGCATTGCATGTGATAGATCAACTTTTACGTGATGTCATGACAACAGATATCTCCAAGAAAAATACAACACCTTTTGGAGGGAAAGTCATTGTTCTGGGAGGAGACTTTCGACAGTGTCTGCCTATCATCCCACATGGTACAAGAACAGACATTATAGAGAGTTGTATTAAATACTCACGACAATGGCAGCTTTTCACTCAATTGCCACTCTTCAACAATATGCGCTCCATTGATCCTGATTATAGCCGTTGGTTACTTCAACTGGGAAATGGTGAATTGTCTAATGATTTCAACCTTGGAGATGATACCATTGAAATCCCACAAGACATGATCTGCACTGGCTCAATCATTCTTGCTATATTTGGTGAAAACATTGTCATTGATGTAGATAACAATGAAAGCATTCGAATTGCTGCATCACATGCCATTCTTTGCCCTAAAAATGACCATGTGGATATGGTGAACTCTAAGGTCATGGATTGCATTGCTGGTGAATACACTGAATACATTAGTGATGATTCCATTGATCCTGATGAGACTGAAGATCCAGATCAATATCCAGTGGAATTTTTGAATTCACTCACACCAACGGGAATGCCTTCTCATCGCCTCAAATTAAAAATCGGTACCATTGTCATGCTTTTGCGCAACTTTAACAGCAGAAAAGGTCTTTGCAATGGGACTCGCTTGATTGTCATTGCTTTGTTTGACAATCTGATTCAAGCAAAAGTCATTACTGGGTCTGCAGAAGGAAATGTGGTGTTTATTCCAAGGATTGATTTATCTCCATCAGAGACTGGATTACCTTTCAAGTTAAGACGTCGACAATTTCCCTTGAAGCCTGCTTTTGCCATGACCATCAACAAATCCCAAGGCCAAACATTGGAGAAAGTAGGGATTTTTTTGCCAGAACCTGTTTTTGGACATGGACAGTTATATGTGGCTTTTTCACGAGTGAAAAGAAGATGTAATGTTAAGGTGAAAGTGCTGGATACACCCATTCAAGGAAAGTTGGTGCCTAATTCTCAAAAAGTCTTTACTAAAAATATTGTCTATAAGAATATTTTATCTTAAATTCTTTAGATATATATTACACTTTCATACATGATGGATATAACAATGAAAGCATTCACATTGCTGCATCACATGACAATCTTTGCCCTAAAAATGTCCATGTGGAAATGGTGAACTCTCAGGTTATGGATTGCATTGCTGGTGAATACACTCAGTACATTAGTGATGATTCCATTCAGACTGAAGATTCAGACCAATATCCAGTGGAATTTTTAAATTCACTCACACCAATGAGAATGCCTTATCATCGCCTCAAATTACACATTGGTACCATTGTCATGCTTTTCCGCACCTTTAACAGCATAAAAGCTGTTTGCAATGGGAATCGCTTCATTGTGATCACTTTGTTTGACAATCTCATTCAAGGAAAAGTCAGTTCTGGGTCTGCAGAAGGAATTGTGTTGTTTATTTCAAGGATTGATTTATCTCCATCATAGACTGCCTTACATTTTAAGTTAACACATCGACAATTTCCCATGAAGTCTACTTTTCCCATGACCATCAACAAATCCCAAGGCCAAATACTGGAGAAAGTAGGGATTTTTTGCCCCACAATTCATTTTTGGACATGGACAGTTATATGTGGCTTTTTCATGAGTGAAAAGAAGATGTATTGTTAAGGTGAAAGTACTGCATACACCCATTCAAGGAAAGTTGCTGCCTCATTCTGAAAAAGTCTTTACAAAAAATATTCTCTAAAGAATTTATAATAAAATATTCTTATAGATATATATTACATTTACATACCTGATGGATATAACAATGAAAGCATTCACATTGCTGCATCACATGACAATCTTTGTCCTAAAAATGTCCATGTGGAAATGGTGAACTCTCAGGTTATGGATTGCATTGCTGATGAATACACTGAGTACATTAGTGATGATTCCATTCAGACTGAAGATTCAGACCAATATCCAGTGGAATTTTTACATTCACTCACACCAATGGGAATGCCTTATCATCGCCTCAAATTACACATTGGTACCATTGTCATGGTTTTGCGCACCTTTAACAGCATAAAAGGTCTTTGCAATGGGAATCGCTTCATTGTGATCACTTTGTTTGAGAATCTTATTCAAGCAAAAGTCAGTTCTGGGTCTGCAGAAGGAAATGTGGTGTTTATTTCAAGGATTGATTTATCTCCATCAGAGACTGCCTTACCTTTTAACTTAACACATTGACAATTTACCGTGAAGTCTACTTTTCCCATGACCATAAACAAATCCCAAGGCCAAACAGTGGAGAAAGTAGGGATTTTTTGCCCCACAACCCATTTTTGGACATGGACAGTTATATGTGGCTTTTTCACGAGTGAAAAGAAGATGTATTGTTAAGGTGAAAGTGCTGCATACACCCATTCAAGGAAAGTTGCTGCCTCATTCAGAAAAAGTCTTTACAAAAAATATTGCCTATAAGAATATTTTATTTTAAATTCTTTCGATATATATTACATTTACATACCTGATGGATATAACAATGAAAGCATTCGCATTGCTGCATCACATGACAATCTTTGTCCTAAAAATGTCCATGTGGAAATGGTGAACTCTCAGGTTATGGATTGCATTGTTGATGAATACACTGAGTACATTAGTGATGATTCCATTCTGACTGAAGATTCAGACCAATATCCAGTGGAATTTTTACATTCACTCACACCAATGGGAATGCCTTATCATCGCCTCAAATTACACATTGGTACCATTGTCATGATTTTGCACACCTTTAACAGCATAAAAGGTCTTTGCAATGGGAATCGCTTCATTGTCATCACTTTGTTTGACAATCTCATTCAAGCAAAAGTGATTACTGGGTCTGCAGAAGGAAATGTGGTGTTTATTCCAAAGATTTATTTATCTCCATCAGACACTGCCTTACCTTTCAAGTTAAGACGTCAACAATTTCCCGTGAAGTCTACTTTTTCCATGACCATCAACAAATCCCAAGCCAATACACTGAAGAAAGTATGGATTTTTTTGTCACAAACAGTTTTTGGACATGGACAGTTATATGTGGATTTTTCACGAGTGAAAATACGATGCAATGTTAAGGTGAAAGTGTTGGATACACCCATTCAAGTCAAATTGCTGCCCAGTAGTGAAATACTCTTTACTACAAATATTCTCTCTAATAATATTTTATTTAAAATTCTTTAGATACATATTAGATTTAAATACATATTTACTTTCTAATTAAATATAAATATTACAATAAATTAGTTTAGTCATAGATGTATAGCAATAAAAAAACAAAAAAAAATTATTTGTTATACAAAAAGATATTAAAATTAGTTCTTATATATACAATAGTTATTTAAGAAATATAGTCATTAGTGTACATTTTCAATTACAATATAGTATAGAGAAATATTTTATTTTAAATTCTTTATATGCATATTACATTTAGATACATAATTATTTTCTAATTAAACAAAAATATTACCATAAAATAGTTTAGCCATAGATCTAAAGTACTAAAAAAAAAATAAAAAATTACTTTACCCATAGCTGTATAGGAATTGACCAAAAAAATTATAAAAAAATTGTTTAAAAATAGATGTATAGCAATAGAAATAATCCAACATACCAAACAAATTACTTTAGTTTTAGATAAAGACATTATAATTAGTTATTAGATATTAAATACGTCTTTAAGAAATATAGTCCTTAGTTTTGCTTTTCACTGAAAATATAGTGTATAAAAATATTTTACTTTCAATTATTTACATACATATTCTATTTAGATACATACTTTCTAATTAAACACAAATATTACAATAATTTAATTTAGCTATAGATGTAGAAGAATAGAAATAGACAAAAATACCAAAAATATTAATTTCGTTATAAAGATATTATAAATAGGTTTTAGATATAAAATAGTTATTTAAAATATATTGTTCTTACTTTTTTAGCTTTTAAAATTTCTTTTTAAATTTCATTGTATATGTATATAAACACACATTTTGTAGTAGATTGTAGATGTGTATCATCTAAATGCTTGCATTTAGTGATAATAACCTGAAGCTCCAGCAGTATAGCTGCTGCGAGATTTTATTTTCTTTTTACACAGGGTCAGGTTTTTGTCAACAGCTAAGGCTGCCTTCACATTTGCAGATGCATCTGCAGCGTTTTGAAAATGCATCTGCATGCACATGGTAGACCCTAGCTTTATAATGGGACGCACGGTGTCTGCAGATGCTTGCAGGCAGCCGTGCACACACATTTACTCCTATATGTGATCTGTGCGCAGGCGGATGCCTGCATACAAATCACACACTCCCACCCTCACCAGGGATGCAACATGTCGTGTCCCTGCTGCGGAGGAGAGTCTGTGATCTGTACCCAAGCATCTGCCTGCGCAGAGATCACATATAGCAGTGAATGGTTGTGCTCGGCTGTCTGGAAGCATCTGCAGACACTGTGCGTCCCATTATAAAGATAGGGTTTACTGTCTGCATGCAGATGCATCTGCAAAATGGTGCAGATGCATCTGCAAGTTTGAAGGCAGCATTAGAGACGGGTGGGACAGCTGTTCACACACATCTCTATCTTGAAGTGTGTTCTGTACATATAAATACATACATACATATAGGTACATATTTAGACATATAGGGAAAGAACATACATTTTCATTTTAAATCTGACTTATTCTGCTATTTGTGGAATTTATAGTGTGAACACATCAATTTTGACACTTGCTGTCTAATGGTGACCTACAGCACTCTTACTGTAAGTTGCATCAAATGTTAATGCAATTTGTGCTTTACTTGCAGTAGTTGCGGCACATGTGCTTTCAACAGTTTCAACTGCCAAAATCACAGTTAGCTTTGATTTTTAGTGGTTGCATTTAGTCAACCTGTTAAAGCTGTGCTTGCCGTATTTACTACAAGCTAATTGCAAGTTCCATATACATTACATGTTACTTGCTAAAAGTGAGCTGTAGGTAGGTCCTTTGGTGCTAAGTGCAGAAATTGTATTTGGTTATTCTACACCTTCTGCAAATAGCCAAAAAATATCTGCTTTAAAAGGAGTCTAACTATTAATTATTAGGGGTAGAGTAGAGTAGGTCCTACCAGTTGTAAGGCTACCTTCCCGTGGTTGGTGGGGAAACATGTACTGGCTCAATCATAGATTATTAATATTCATATATAAATTGAATATACGTAGTCTGTACAAAACATCAGTGCCAGTATCTGTACGAAAAGCCTTGCCTTAGAATCATGACATGTACTACACTGATATATACCATACAAACATTGGTAGTTGATAGATAGATATCATGTCTTATGTGCATTATTGTCAAATTTGAATGAATAATGTATATATGCATGCTACATTCCCGATTCTTTACAATTGAGCCGCCATCTATCATGGAATAATTGGATTATTAGTTAAAAATCTAATTTAATAAAACTATACACCAGTTCTAGAATCCCGATGCAATCGCATCGGGCTCACAGCTAGTACTATATAATTGCCTAATGGCCACTTCCGTCTGAGGCCGAAATCGCTCGTCACAGACGGAAGAGGCCAGCATGCAAAAGAGCCGCGCGGCGCGCAAATTCAAAATTTGTGCGCCGCGTGGCTCTCCTTACATCCCCTTGCTCCACCTGCCTGCACTCCCCGCAGCACCACCCGCACCCTGCATCCCCGCTTCCTGCGGCCCCCCACTCCTCCTGGCCCCCACTCCTCCACAGTAAAAGTAAAGATAAAAAAATACTCAGTGAGGATACTCACCTGTCCGCCGGCTTGCTCCGACCCCCAGCATTGGTACCCGCCACCTCCCCCCTCGCCTCCCACTGTTCTTATCCGTTTTCTCCAGCCAGCTACAGAGTCACACTGTACAGCAGTCATGTGACAGGATGGGCTGATGGGACATCAAACAACCCACCCTGTCGCATGACCGCTGTACAGTGCGACTCTGTAGCTGGAGAAGACAGGTGAGAACAGAGGGAGGCAGGGGGGATCCTGCCCCCCATGCCTCCATCCTGCCCCGCCTCCATCCTGCCCCCCCCCCACCACCATCCTGCCCCCCCTGGCTCCATGCTGTCCCCCCACATCCATCCTGCTCCCCGGCTCCATCCTGCCCCCCTGCTCCATCCTGGTCCCCCCATCTCCATCCTGGTCCCCCCGGGTCCATCCTGCCCTCCCCGGGTCCATCCTGCCTCTCCGGCTCTATCCTGTCCCCCCCTGCCACCATCCCGCTCCCCTGCATCCCCACCTCTATCCTGCCCCCTGCCTCCATCCTGTCCAGCTCGCTCCATCCTGCCCTCCCTGCCTCCATCCTGCCCTCCCTGCCTCCATCCTGCCCCTGCCTCTATCCTGCCCCCCACTTTGATCCTCCCCCGCCACCATCATGCCCTGCCAGCTCCATCCTGCCGCCCCGCCACCATCCTGCCCCGCTTGCTCCATCCTGCCCTGATTGCTTCATCCTGCCCCCTGCCACCATCCTGCCCCCGCAGCTCCATCCTGCCCCCCTGGCTCCATCATGCCCACCTCGGCTCCATCCCTCCCACCCCGGCTCCATCCTGCTCCCCCTGGCTCCATCCTGCTCCCCCGGCTCCATCCTGTCCCCCCCTGCCACCATCCTGCCCCCCTTCTCCATCCTGCCCCCTGCCTCCATCCTGCCCTCCCACCTCCATCCTTCCCCCGCCACCATCCTGCCCTCCGCCTTCATTCTGCCCCACCACTATCCTGCCCAGCTTGCTCCATCCTACCCCCACCTCCATCCTGCCCCCCGCCACCATCCAGCCACCCCAGCTCCATCCTGCCCCCCCAGCTCCATTCTGCCCCCGCCTCCATTCTGCCCCCCCACCATCCTGCCCAGCCGGCTCCATCCTGCCCAGCTCGCTCCATCCTACCCCCGCCTCCATTCTGCCCCCGCCTCCATTCTGCCCCCCCCACCATTCTGCCGCACCAGCTCCATCCTGCCCACCCACCACCACCCTGTCCTGCTCCTTCCATCCTGCCCTCCTCACTCTATCCTGCCCATTTGCTCCATTCTGCCCCCCCGCATCCATCCTGCCCCCACATCCATCCTGCCTCCCGCCACCATCCTGCCCCCCAAGCTCCATCCTGCCCCCCACCTCCATCCTGCCCCCCACCTCCATCCTGCCCCACCTCCATCCTGCCTCCCCACCACCATCCTCCCCCCCTGCCACCATCCTGCACCCCCGCCACCATCCTGCCCCACCAGCTCCATCATGCCCCCCTGCTCCATCCTGCCCCCCTCGACTCCATCCTGCTCCCCCGGCTCAATCCTGCCCCCTGTCTCCATCTTGCCCCCCACCTTTATCCTGCCCCCCGCCTCCATCCTGCCCTCCAGCTCCATCCTGCCCCCCCGCCTCCATCCTGCCCTTCACCTCCATCCTGCCCCCCCGCCTCCATTCTGCCCTTCACCTCCATCCTGGCCCCCCGCCACCATCCTGCCCCACTGGCTCCATCCAGCCCCACCGGCTCTATCCTGCTTACCCGACTCCATCCTGCCCCCCACCCGGCTTCATCCTGCCCTGCTCCATTCTGCCCACACTGATTAGTCACGCCTGACCACTGAACACCGCCACACAATACTTACACCGCTGCACACCGCAGACACCGCTTCACACCGACACCGCTGCACACCGACACCGCTTCACACCGAGACCACTTCACACCAACACTTCTGGCTACATCCTGCCCCGCTGGCTCCATCCTGCCCCGCTCACTCCATCCTGTCCCGCTCTTTTCTGTCCCTGCTGATTAGTCTCGCCCGGTGACTGAACACCAACACTGCCGCACACCGACACTGCCACAGACCAACACCGCCGCACACCGACACCGCCGCACACCAACACCGCCGCACAACACTGACACCTCCACACACCGCAGAGACCACTTCACACCGACACCGCCGCACACCAGCACTGCTGGCTCCATCCTGCTCTGCTCGCTCCATCCTGTCCCACTCCATCCTGCCCCCACTGATTAGTCTCGCCCAGCAACTGAACACGGACACCGTCACACACCAACACCACCGCACAACACTGATATTGCTGTACACCGACTCTGCCGCACACACGACACCGCCGCACAACACTGATACTTCTGTACACCGACACTGCTGTACACTAACACTGCTGTACACCAACACCGCCACACACCGACACCACCGCACACCGCCGCACAACACTGATAGCGCCGCACTCCGACACTGCCGAACAACACTGACACTGCTGCACACCGACACTGCTGCACACTGACACTGCTGCGCACCAACACCGGTGCACACCGACACCGCTGTACACTGACACTGTTGTACACTGACACAGCTGCAGGTATCTACTGTATAATTGCCTAATCATGTTTATCTGTCCAGAAAATCGCATGCCAGCCACGGCAACCAATGAGCGAAGCGTATGCAAAACAGCCGCGCGCATTCAAAACTCGCGCCAACCTGAAACCTGGTGACGGCGACGCATAAGCGTCACTATCGCCAGGATACACGCGTCCGGCTCGCTATCGTCGGGAGATCTAACGGTAGCTGCGGCTCATCTACTGCCGCACAAAGGTCCACAGCGAGCCAGCCGGGAGATGATCGGCGTCAGCTTGCAGCTGTAGTACCCTGACCACATCATGGGTATTCCTGTATGGCGGCCGGAATTCAAATCCCCCGCCGAGCCACGGTACCTCTTTGATTGGTTGCCGCGGCCGGCGGTGACCAATCAGCGAAGCGGCGCGGATTGACAGGAAATATGAATCTCACGCCGCTGATTGGTCGCCGCACTCAGCGGCGACCAATCAGCGGCACGAGATTCAAAACCCCTGCCAAGCCACTCCACTTCTCAGCGGCGACCAATCAGCGGTGTGGGATTCATATTTCCCCCCAAGCCGTGCTGCTCCACTGATTAGTCGCCGCCGGCAGCGGCAATAAATCAGAGAAGTAGTGCGGCTTGGGGGGATTTCAATCCCGCTCGGTAAAGCGGGATTGTGCGGCAAAGTAGGGTGTTCAGTCACCGGGCGAGACTAATCAGCAGGGGCAGAAAGGAGCAGGACAGGATGGAGTGAGCGGTGCAGGATGGAGCCAGGGGGGCAGGATGTAGCCTTGGCTAGAGGAATGTTCTCAGAACCAAAACATTGCCTTGATGTCCTGAAGGCCTAATAAAGGCATACTTAATCTTTTTGGAGTGCTGCGGTCAATTTTTGATAGATAGATAGATAGATAGATAGATAGATAGATATCAATCAAAGTTCTACTGCAGCACCCCTTAGAAAATCAGTAGTCTTTTATTCCTGACTTTAGTCAGACCCACAGACAGGAGATGGCCACGTATCGGGCACACACGCCCTTTGTCAAGCCTTGGCCGATACGTGGCCATCTCCTGTCTGTGGGTCTGACTAAAGCCAGGAATAAAAGACTACTGATTTTCTAAGGAGTGCTGCAGTGGAACTTTGATTGATATGTATGTATAAAGGCTGTGAAGCACCCAGAATACGCTTGCTGCTTAAAAGGTTTTTGTCTTTAGATAGATAGATAGATAGATAGATAGATAGATAGATAGATAGATAGATAGATAGATAGATAGATAGATAGATAGACATTTAGAAATAATTGGAGTAGCATGCCTACTCAAGTTGGGGGCGAAATCAGTTAGGGCAATGCTTCATTTACCAAGTCATACAAACCAAAAAATAAACTGCATCACTCCTTTTTTGAGGTGTATTATGCCTTTAGTAGGCCCTCAGGATCTTGTGGCAACTTTTCACTTTTCAGAGATCCTTCTTCCAGCAACATCCTACTCGTTAGCTGGGTTTTTATACAACCTCATTATTAAAGTGAATATAGTGTCAGTTAACATATACATTATAAATATCATCAAATCATTTGCATGTGATTAAATACATTTCCATTACACATCTCTACACCTCCTACTTATGATATGTATTCAGTACATACATTGCCATGATTCTCAAAGCTAGATAATATGGCATAATTAATGCTTATTGATATGTTCCTGCACCTGTGCATTCCAATTACATTTTGTGTAAATCAGTATATAAAAGGGTTACACATTCATACCACTGTCCAGCTGTGTGCTGCGTTTTCCCGGGATCTCGGAAATTGCTATGCGCATGCTCATTACATCATTCTGTTTACTGTTGTCATAGGAGCACAGGAAACACTCTGGGACTCCCACATGATGGGCAAACCTGCCGATGTTCGGGTCCAGTGAACTCGCCAGGACTTTTTCAGGTTCGGGGCCGAACATGACTCAAACTTGAGTCTGAACCCCGAACTCTGACTTTAAAGTTATGGGATGAGGTGGGGGACTGTAAAATAAAGAATATAGTTATTAAGCAGCATTATATTACTGGATCCCACCGTCCCATCATCTCGCCACATCTTCTTCAGAGGCCGCTCATTAACTTTCGGGATATTGCCCTCAGGAGGACCCAACAACCAAGCACAGATGCTGTTACAGAGAATAGGTGTCTTTCATTGGGTGTAGGAGTAATCTGGAATAGGCCCATACATTCTAGCAGGTTAGATGCTAGAATGTATGGGCTGGTTTCAGGTTACTCCAACAACCAATTGCAGATGTGATTGTTTGTTGGGTCCCCTGATGGAAATATCCCGGAAGTTAAGGAGCGGTCCCTGAAATAGACATGGTGGGACGGCGGAACTCGGTAAGTATGATGCTGTTTAA
>JARQOC010001815.1:0-34550 GCA_033576535.1 Allobates femoralis | reverse complement strand
TTATCTGTACTCAGAGATATCACTGTGTTATCTGTGGTGTTACATAGGACTGCAGGTGACATCTACATTATTCTGTATTTAGAGATATGACTATGTTATATGTAGTGTTACATAGGACTGCAGGTGACATCTACTACATTATCTGTACTCAGAGAGACATCACTGTGTTACCTTGGTGTTACATAGGACTGCAGGTGTCATCTAATACATTATCTGTATAGAGAGATATCACTGTGTTATCTGTGGTGTTACATAGGACTGAAGGTGACATCTACTACATTATCTGTCCTCAGAGATATCACTGTGTTATCTGTGGTGTTACATAGGACTGCAGGTGACATCTACTACATTATCTGTACTCAGAGATATCACTGTGTTATCTGTGGTGTTACATAGGACTGCAGGTGACATCTACTACATTATCTGTCCTCAGAGATATCACTGTGTTATCTGTGGTGTTACATAGGACTGCAGGTGACATCTACTACATTATCTGTACTCAGAGATATCACTGTGTTATCTGTGGTGTTACATAGGACTGCAGGTGACATCTTCTACTGTATATAAAGTCACTTACTTTTCCAATTTAAGCTTTGTCTCCTTATTTGTAGTATTTGTACAGTAACAACTATAAGGTAGAGCCTCTATTAACTCTTTGCTCGTTGTTTCCTTGATCATGTCCTTCAAATCTTTGGTCTCGTATGTGACTCCTTCCACCGACCCTAGAAAATAAATCGAGTTATCGCGGTGTTGTGTGATCTTGTGTGGGGTGTAAAGGTTTGGGGCTGAGGCTTGGAGTCAGGTGTGTCCCTGCTCCTCTGATGTCACTTGTGGCCCCTGCAGAGTACCGTGTCTCCCCAAAAATAAGATGCCCCCCAAAAATAAGATGTACTAGGGGAGGTTTGCTGCCTTGCTGAATATTAGGCACCCCCCGAGAATAAGGCACACTGGTATATTGAAGGACTACGTGCTCGCTGATCAGAAGACCGGGGCATGCAGCTCAGTCATTCTCCAGCCCCCGCCATTGTGCTGGTGCCCACCGCTCTCCCTATGCCCACCAATCTGTATATTCTGGTGCTGCTCTCATCCTCATCCCTTAGAAGCAATAGGTGTATGGTGCCCTGAGGGACAAGGATGAGAGCGACGCTTGAATATATGGATTGGCGGCCAACGGAACAATGGCGGGGGGCAGGGAGCAGAAAGCGGCGAATCGGTGAGAAATGTCCCTGTGCTTGTGTGTCCCTGTGCCTGTGTGTCCCTGTGCCTGTGTGTCCCTGTGTCCCTGTGCCCCCCTGTGTCCCTGTGCCTGTGTGTTTCTGTCCCTGTGTGTCCCTGTGTCCCTGTGTGTCCCTGTGCCTGTGTGTCCCTGTGCCTGTGTGTCCCTGTGTCCCTGTGCCCCCCTGTGTCCCTGTGCCTGTGTGTTTCTGTCCCTGTGTGTCCCTGTGTCCCTGTGTGTCCCTGTGCCTGTGTGTCCCTGTGCCTGTGTGTCCCTGTGCCTGTGTGTTTCTCTGCCTGTGTGTCCCTGTGTCCCTGTGCCCGTGTGTCCCTGTGCCTGGGTGTCCCTGTGCCTGTGTGTCTTTTGATGCTGATACCTGTATTGGGGGTTGATGGGAATACCGTATTGGGGCTGCAGTGGGATGATAAATATACATTTTTTTTGATCAACAATACACATGAATTTTTCTTCATGAAAAAATAAGACCTGGCTCATCTGTGGGAGCAAAAATTAATATAAGACGGTGTCTTATTTTCGGGAAAACAGAGTATTACATCTGTGCAGGGTGTAAATGTCTCCAGATAATATCAGGACTTACCGAGACTAAGGAGGAGCAGCAGACAGGTGATCATTGTGCACAGGAGACCGAGGGGAAGATCCAGGAGAAGGAGATCTGTAAGGAGAATCATAGAAAGTCACAGGATCCTGAGCTCGGCTCTTCCCGTCTGCTCCATCTGTATCTGCTGTGACCTTCTAGACCTGGAGAGCCTCCATCTAATGTATATGAGGAGACGTCATATAGACAAGAGGTGGTGAGGAGGACGAGCTCTCAGTGCACACAGCAGGGGGCAGTATGTGCCCTTGGTATAATGGGGCTGAATCCTCTCCCCCAGTTTGCCCCGTGTGAATATCCCCTAATACAGACTCCTTACCCCCCCCGCTACTGTGCAGGTTTAGTGAAGGGTCAGCACAGCCCCAATTATATGTGCAGGAGACTCCCCCGGCTGCCGCAGCGTCTCTCCTCAATCTGTCCCTCTCCTCTCTCTTCATCATTCTCCTCATGCTTCATCCCTGTCCCCCTCCTCTCCTCGCTTTGTCCCCCTCCTCTCCTCACTCTGTCCCTCTCCTCGCTTTATACCTCTCCTCTCTCCCCATCCTTCTCCTCTCCTTGCGCCATCATTCTCCTCATGCTTCATCCCTGTCCCCCTCCTATCCTATCCTCGCTCCGTCCCCCTCCTCTCCTATATGGAAATATAGTAGCTCAGACTGAGACGTCTGGTTGTATATAGTAAATAACCCATAAATGATCTAACCCATCTACTTACCCGTTATCGCCGCCCTGCTGGACTCTGCAGCTCAGCTCACCTGAAACTCTGGAGATTCTTTTAGATTCTAACTTCAATCCCTGAAGCCTGAACATATAAATGATTTCTCCCTGTGGGTGGAGGAGGATTTCTGGGTTTCCTCCAATAAGGAGATCTTCATTTCTGAGTAAATATTGTGATTCCCCCATTGTTTGTCCAGACGATGCCAGGAGGAGGCGACTCCGGAGATCCGGGAACGTTCATCAGGAAACTGTTACATTTCTATGATCTTCTCCACATGATGAGATGTAGGGAGAGATTTCATCACACAGGACAATGTGTAAACCCTAATATAAAATGTAGAGTAATAAATACTGATCATTACATACCTAATATTCTGTATAACACACATTGAAATTACCATTAAAATTGTGCCCCCCCGGGCTCCGGTTGCCACAAAGCTGTGCTTGTAAGCAAGGGAAGATACCCACCCCAGGTGAACAACACACACACACACAACACCGTCCCAACTCCAGGCCAGAAGGGGGAGCTCTAAAACTCGAGTTCAGGGCAGGTCCCCTATAAATTCTGGTCTGGCGGTGGAGTTAGGCAGTTCAGTTCCTAGGAGGACTGTGGAAGACATCCTGCGGAGAGGAGCCGTGCTAGGCTCATCCGAGGATACTGACTAGCCAGTGTGAGGGACCCGTAGGTGAGGGTCTGAGGGGTGGAACAGTAAGTCTGGGGAGTGGAGCCTGTGCCAGCTCGCCTCAGTCCAGTGCGCAAGAATGGACACCAGAGTCCGAGGTTGTGAGAGACTTTATACCCAGCAACCAACACCGGAGGGCAGGTGATTCCAAGTCGCTCACCCAGCACAAGGCCAGGAGACACGGCCGCACCAGAGAGCCACAGGGAGACACAGTTAGAAGAGAGCAACACACAAAGGGTTCAAGCCGCCTGTCATATGGCCAGGGACAGAACAAGAGAGGAGAAAGTCACAGCATAGCTTCAAGCAGCCATGGCCCACCGAGAGCAGCGCAGTAAGGAAACCTCAGAACTTGATGGTGTGGAGTACCTTGACTTACTTTCAGGCTCTGGATCTCCTAACACCGCTTGAGACAGTGCCCTGGATGAACCTGCTACTTTCTTCAGAAAACATAAAGGAGACCGTTAGCCCTGTGTCTGTCAGTTATTTCATGCACTAAAGTCCTGCAGCCCCAATGAACCAACCACCTCCATAGATTTTACAGTTGCCCTGTTGTTCCTGTGGAGAGCCAATCCATTCCAGCAGCTACCCCTATCATCCCGACTGCAGCAGCGGCCCCACCAGCCGCCTTACATGGGTGGCGTCACGACAAAAACTCTTTTAAATTTATTTTTACATTTTTCGTTTCATCCCCTTTTTTAAAAACCCCACTTTTTACTGATCGCCAACACGGCTGGCCACGGACCAGGTCACGGCATCTGTGATATCCCACTGAGCCCAGAGGACCCGGCTCCGAGTGCCCCACAGCCCCTACTGGGGCGAGTCAAAATCATTGCAACAAAGACTCCGCACTCAGACATTCTTCATATTTGCCATTTTTATTTGTGCAATTTACATGGCATAAAACATTAAAAAGCCCCAAGTCTGGGTAACCTTTCATCACCGCCCCGGTTCACCAGAACTGACCAAATCCCCACGCGGTTAGATGTGAAGGGAAGTTTTATATGTGGGGGCACAAGATGTGGCTTTGTAAATTTATGGAAGTCACTAAATCATTTAAAACCGGCTCCACAAATCGCTCATTTGACATCAAACCCTACATGAACTGTAATACCACAAATGTCATATATATGGCTTCATGTCAAGAATGTTCTAAAGATCACATTGGATGCACAACCAGGACTCTCAGAAAGAGGCTGCGGGAACATTTGTCAGTGGCTAATCCTGAGAATGTTACAAGCCGCGGCCAAATGTCCAGTCTCTCGTCATTTTCTAGAGGTCCACGGTCGGGGCACCAGCAGCCTAAGTGTTAAAGGTATTGAACGTGTTATGAGTAAAGCAAGAGATGGCGACAAAGGCAGACTAGTGCGTGAGAGAGAAGCTGATTGGCTGTCTAATGTCAGAAACCAGTATCCAATGGGTTTGAATCTGCGCACTGATCTGACATTTTTATTAAACGTCTTACATGCCTATACTCCTATAAATGTCATCAACTATCCAAGATAAAAGATCACCTTCCCCTTCTGTAGATCATGAACTATCACATACACAAAAAAGGTTTGAATAGCAAAGTAATGACACATGCAGTGTTTGTTTGTTTTTTTGCGCGTTTCATTACATCTAATAATATATGTAGGAGTTCATGTACAACAATAGTGAACATTCTCACTAGGCATGAGCGAGTATACTCATTACTATTCAGTACTCGCCAATACTACGGTACTCGGGCTGCTAGGAGTAACAAGTACAATGTAAGTCAATAGGAAATGAGAGTAATTCCTCAGCTGGACCCTACACAGTGGTCTGGGGCTGAGGAGAAGGCTGAAATGCGTGCATGATTGTTTAAAAGCCGGTGGTAAAAAGTCGCCAGCTTATAAACAATCATTCAGCCCGATCCTCCACCTTCCATCCTGATCCTCCGCCACCTCCCACCCCGATCCTCCGCTCCCTCTGCCGAGTCCCACCCTGATCCTGAGTTAGGACACGGCGGGGAGCGCAGCACAAGGGAGCCGGGAGCAAACGACCCGGGCGAAGAAGCCAGCGGTGAGAAAATTTCACCACCGTCTTTCCCGTCCGGTGCTGCGCTCCTCTCTCCCTGATGCCCCCTCCCTGCTCCCTGGTTCTGCTCTGCTCACCCGGTCCTAACTTAGGATCGGGCAGAGAGGAGCCGGTGGAGCGCAGCACAGAACGGGAAAGCCGGCGGTGATGTCTTCTTACTGCTGGCTTTCCTGCCAGTTATTTCTAATGAACAGCTGAGGTATCATGATGCTGATCACCTGTTCATTTGAAGTAGCCACGCGATGCTGTCAGTGTTCATGTGAGTTCATGCAGCATGAACTTTCCCACAGCCGGGTGCACAGCTCAGCTACATCTCTGGTACAGGTTCTTTACCAGAGATGTAGCTGAGATAAAGAAGAAGACTCCATTGGACTACGTCGAACGGAAGATTATTTTTTTTAATAAAGATGGAGTCTCTAAGTGTTGTTTTGTTTTGTTTTTCTAAAAAAAATAAAAAAAAAAAAAATAAAAAAAAAAAAACACACAACACAGAGAAAAAAGTCTTAACACTTCAATAGAAATTCATGGTGGTCATGTCTAATATTGGCGTGACCCCATGAATTTCAGGCTTAGGGCCAGCTGATAATACAAGGCTGGCCCTAACCACTTTATTATCCAGTGAGCCACCACACCAGGGATCTGGATGAGTTGGGCACAGCGCCAGATAATGACGCTTCTATGAATGCGCCATTTTCTGGGGCGGCTGCGGACTGCAATTCGTAGCATGAGGGGCCTAGAAAGATTGGGCCTCGCTGTGCTGCGGATTCCACCCCCAGCTGCCTAGTTGTACGTGGCTGGAAACACTGAAATAGCCCCCGTATTTTTTTTTTATTTCATAAAATTCATGAAATAAAAAAAAAGGGGCTTCCCTATATATTTCCAGGCAGGTACAAATAGGCAGCTGGGGGTTGGGGCCAGCCCGTTCCTGCCTTCTGTACCTGGCTGGCATACAAAAATACGGTGAAGCCCACATTAGTGATGAGCGAGTATGCTCTGCGCTGCTCGGTACTCGCACGAGTATCACTGTACTCGGGCTACTCGGCGAGCACCGAGTAATCTCGCGATACTCGTGCTGTGCTCATGGTCCTCATCCCTGCATGTTGGCGCTCTTTTGAGAGCCAGCCCACATGCAGGGATTGGCTGGCAGACCACTGCAATGCCACAGCCCTGTTAGTTGTGGCATTGCAGTGATTGGCCGGCCTGCACAGCGTGACCGAGCCTTTATAAGACCCGGCCGTGCTGTGCTCTGCACACAGCCATCCAGACAGTGAGTGTAGGGAGAGTGTCTGCTGCTGCTTAGGGACAGATTTGCGGCCCTCATAGGTAGATCCGGAGCAGGGCTGCAAACTGCTGCTGTCTACAACAGTCCTTCTCAGGACTAATCTAGGAGGATATAGGCAGGGTGATACAGATCGAAATCCAAGCTTTTCTGTGACCATAACAGTCACCAGACTGTTGTATTTACTAGCTTGATACAGGTTAGGGACTAAATTCCGTCTCTCCTGTGAACATTACAGTCACCAGACTGTTGTACTTACTACCTTGATACAGGTTAGGGACTAAAATCCTAATCTCCTGTGACCATTACAGTCACCAGACTGTTGTACTTACTACCTTGATACAGGTTAGGGACTAAAATCCTAATATCCTGTGACCATTACAGTCATCAGACTGTTGTACTTACTACCTTGATACAGGTTAGGGACTAAAATCCTTCTCTCCTGTGACCATTACAGTCACCAGACTGTTGTACTTACTACCTTAATACAGGTTAGGGACTAAAATCCTTCTCTCCTGTGACCATAACAGTCACCAGACTGTTGTACTTACTACCTTGATACAGGTTAGGGACTAAAATCCTAATCTCCTGTGATCTGAACAGTCACCAGACTGTTGTACTTACTACCTTGATACAGGTTAGGGACTAAAATCCTACTCTCCTGTGACCTGAACAGTCACCAGACTGTTGTTGCTGTATACAGGCAAAATGCGCAAGGGCGTTGGCAAGGAACAAGGAAGTGGACGTGATGGTGGTGCAGGCAGAGGCCGAGGTCATGTGCAAGCACTAATTTCGCCAACAACAAAGTGGCACATCTACTCGCTCGCACGTCCTGTCCCAAATTCTTGGGGCCCGCAGCAGTACACCGCTCTTTAACCAAGACCAGTGTCAACAGGTTGTTACTTGGATAGCGGATAATGCTTCAAGTCAGATGGGCACCTCAACAAACACCCTGTCTTCCACACGGTCAAGTGTCAGTAGCCGTGATACTGCACCGCACATTTCCCAACCTGATCCTCCTTCCTACCACCAGGCCGAGTACACGTCCACGGACATTACTGATCCCACACTAGGACACTCGGAAGAGCTGTTCACGAATCCATTCGCAGAATCTGGCCTCTCGCCAGCTCCTGTTGAAGTGGGTGATGAGGAAATGGTATGTACAGATGCCCAAATATTTGAGCAGCCACGTTCTCACGAACGGAATGTTGGAAACGTGTCTCAACAAGGAGTGGACGATGATGAGACAATTGCCAGGAAGTCAGGAGGAGGATCAGGGTGCGAACAAGGAAGACGACGTGGTGGATGATCCAGTAGCTGACCCAACATGGCAGGAGGTTATGCAGAGCGAGGCCAGCAGTGCACAGGGGGAGGGAGGCGTAGCATCCCAACAGGCAGTGCGAAGCTGGGTCGTGTCCGCAGGCAGAAGGCAGGCAACCGTTCCCCGGAACAACAACACGACTCAAGGTGCCTGTGCAAATGTTAGGTCTTCCCGAGTCTGGGAGTTTTTTAAGTTGGCTCCAGATGACTCTAAAAAGGCCATTTGCAACACCTGCCATGCCAGTATCAGCAGGGGTACGAAAACTAGCAGCCTGACCACCACCAGCATGATCAGGCACATGTCAGCCAAGCACCCGACTTTGTGGGAAGTACAACAGAGTCGAGGAGCGGTGCTTTCTGATGTCACTGCTACGTCGTCGCATGTTGTGCGTGCGAGCCAATCCCCTGTCCATGCTGGCCGCAAACAAGCCTCCGGCCCTGCACCTGAAGTTGCCCACGCACAAATAACACCACCATCAAGCACGTCCTTGTCCCAGCGCAGAGTTCAATTATCCATTCAGCAAACATTTGAACGCAGGCGCAAATACGCTGCCAACGCCCCACATGCCACAGTCCTGAATTCTCACATTTCGCGACTCATAGCGCTAGAAAAGTTGCCTTTCCGGCTCGTGGAGACGGAAGCATTCCGCGACCTGATGGCAGCTGCTGTCCCACGTTACTCGGTCCCCAGCCGCCACTATTTCTCCAGATGTGCCGTCCCCGCATTGCATAACCACGTGTCCAACAGCATCACACGTGCCTTGAACAACGCTGTTTCAGCCAAAGTCCACCTAACCACAGACACGTGGACAAGTGCTTGTGGGCAAGGCCGCTACATCTCCTTGACGGCACACTGGGTTAATATTGTGGAGGCTGGGACCCAGTCTGAGCGAGGGACGGAACACGTCCTTCCCACACCAAGGATAGCAGGCCCTACCTCTGTCAGGGTTTCACTGACACTCTACAGCTCCGGAATGTCATGCTCCTCAGCCTCCTCCTCCTGCGCATCCTCATCCACTGTACCCTCCACACCAGTCCAAGCTGGAAGCACTGCAGCACTGCCTCTGCAAAGCGGCAACAGGCTGTGCTGAAGCTAGTCTGCATAGGTGACAAACCCCACAATGCAGAAGAGGTGTGGACAGCTCTGAAACAGCAGGCAGATCACTGGCTCACACCTCTGAACCTAAAGCCAGGAAAGGTCGTGTGTGACAATGGCCGGAATCTGGTGGCAGCTTTGAGGCGAGGCCAGCTGACGCATGTTCCATGCGTGGCCCATGTGCTCAACCTGGTGGTTCAGAGGTTTCTAAAGTCATACCCAGAGCTGTCTGAACTGCTGGTAAAAGTTCGCCGTCTGTCTGCACATTTTCGCAAGTCACCTGCTGCTTCATCCGGCCTTGCCGGCTTTCGGCGCCGTTTGCGTCTTCCGGCCCACAGACTGGTGTGTGATGTCCCCACGCGTTGGAATTCAACTCTGCACATGTTGGTCAGGATATGTGAGCAGAAGAGGGCAGTTGTGGACTACCTGCATCACCTAAGCCATCGGGAAATGGGTCATACTCCACACATAACACCTGAGGAGTGGAGATGGATGTCCGACCTATGTACCGTCCTCCAAAACTTTGAGGACTCCACCAAGATGGTGAGCGGCGATGACGCCATTATTAGCCTCACCATACCACTACTCTGCCTTCTAAAACGGTCTCTGCTGAAAAACAAAGAGGATGCATTGCAGGCCGAGCGTGATGACTTGGGGCAAGAAACAGTAGTGGGTGTGGGTGAAAATACACAGCCCAGCCTCATCTCATCACAACGTGCAGTGGAGGACTATGACGAGGAGGAGGAGGAGGATGAAGACATGGAGCAACTCTCTGACCAAATTGAGGATATGACATGCACACCAGTCATACCCTCGATTCAGCGTGGCTGGCCAGAGGACAGGGGAGATGAGGAGGAGGAGGACAGCATGTTTAGTCATCGTGTTGGTCTGGATACTGAAGTGATGGCTGTTAAGAGTCTGGCGCACATGGCTGACTTTATGGTAAGCTGCCTGGCTCGTGACCCTCGCGTTCAGAACATCTTGGCCGACAATCAGTACTGGTTGGCAACACTGTTAGACCAAGGCTACAAGGAGAACTTTATGTCTCTCATTCCTGAGGCGGAGAGGTCATCCAAAATGCAGCAGTTCCAGAAGGCCATAGTCACGGAAGTAGGCAAATCATTCCCCTCACAAAACGCTAGCGGCATAGGTCAGGAATCGGTGGACAACCAAGGCGTACGGCCGAGAGGGGCCTAAGTCCAATCCGCCAGAGGTAGGGGAACAGTCTTTACGATGTGGGACAGTTTTCTCAGCCCCTCACGTACCACAGCCCCTGAGGTGTGGGGTAGTGCCACAAGAAATGCTAAGTTTGGCCAGATGCTGAAGGAGTACCTTGCAGATCGAACAACTGTACTGTGAGATTCCTCTGTGCCTTACAATTATTGGGTCTCCAAGCTGGACACTTAATAATGAGAAGGAAAAATAGTATAGAAGTGAGCGCTAGAAAAGGTCAGGGAACTGAAAATTAAGAGAATTACCTCTAGTTTATTAAAAAGTGGGTATAGCGAGCCCTCAGCCACAACGTGTTTCGACAAACGTCTTTCTCAAGTGGATCCACTTGAGAAAGACGTTTGTCGAAACACGTTGTGGCTGAGGGCTCGCTATACCCACTTTTTAATAAACCTAGAGGTAATTCTCTTAATTTTCAGTTCCCTGGTCTTTTCTAGCGCTCACTTCCATACTATTTTTCCTCCTCATTATTACCCTCCTCCCTTCGGGGTGTAGTATGAGAGCTGCTGGAGGAGAGACCTTGCTGAACATGCAATAGAGCTGCCTCCCTTGGGATTAAGTGTCCAAGCCCGGTGGACACGGTCACCCTGACCTCGGAGCCTTATCACACGGAGCCAAGTGGAAGGCCGCCTCAAGAACAACTCACCGAATTTACACTCACCTTGTTTTCCATTCCCTGTTGTGCGGTGCACAACAGTGCCAGGTGAGTGTATCCCTGATTAACCCTTATTTTATGTGTGGGATCAGCATGGCGCAACCTTTTGTTTTTTCCTTTCAAGCTGGACTCTCCATGCCTTGGAAGTCCTGGCCTGCCCTGCCGCTAGCGTTTTGTCAGAGCGTGTTTTCAGTGCTGCAGGTGGAATCATTACTGATAAACGCACCCGCCTGTCAACTGAAAATGACTCTGATCAAGATGAACAAGGGTTGGATTGGGCCAGACTTCACCACACCACCAACAAATGACAACTGAATTTAAATTTTGTTCTGCGAATTTGCCATGTACCGCCACTCACCCATGGGTACACACTTCTGGACTTTGGCTAATCGCTGGACTGCTCCTCCTTCTCCTCATGTGCCACCATGATGACCGTTACAATAGTTAGGCTGTTGTTTCAGGTATACCCGCAGTGGTAAATTTTTTCGCCCATTCTTTTAGAATGGGCATTACAACGACAGGAGACCCGCTCCTTTTCAATGGGAAAAATGTTTTGAGGCCCTCATGCACGTCTGTATCCAGGGACAATGTGGAACCTCCCAATTTTTGGCTGCCCTGCCAAAGGGCTATACTATAATACACCCACTTCAGGTTTACAGGCCCTCCTGCACGTCTCTATCCAGGGACAATGTGGAGCCTCCCAATTTTTGGCTGCCCTGCCAAAGGGCTATACTACAATACACCCACTTGAGGTTTACAGGCCCTCCTGCACGTCTCTATCCAGGGACAATGTGGAGCCTCCCAATTTTTGGCTGCCCTGCCAAAGGGCTATACTACAATACACCCACTTCCTTACAATGGGCACTTCAGGTTTACAGGCCCTCATGCACGTCTCTATCCAGGGGCATTGGTGAACCTCCCAATTTCGGACTGCCCTGGCAAAGGAAAATACTACAATAGACCCAGTTCCTCAAAATGGCACATTATGTCAAGAGGCCTTCATGTACGTCTCTTCTCAGGGACATCGGAGTGCCACAAACTCTGAAACCAGAGGGCAATAGCTCATCTCTCACAACTAGAGTGAGGAAGGTGCTAGCAAACGGGTGTTGAACCCATGTCATACACATACACATTTATTGTGAAATCTATTGTGAAATAAGTCTATGTCGAGTGCAACTATTGTATATTTGAAATAGAATTGTGTTTAGTTAGCACCTTCATAGACAGGACTGAGTGCAGCATTATAATGTGTATGTGTATGACATGGGTTCAACACCCGTTTGCTAGCACCTTCCTCACTCTAGTTGTGAGAGATGAGCTATTGCCCTCTGGTTTCAGTCTCTAGCACGCCTAAGGGGTTAACCTCTTTTCCCAAGGCACCAATTACATATTCAAAGCACCTGTCTTTAGTTATAAGACTGCAAATCCATTGCTCTCTGGTATCAGCCGATGAGGAAAAGCCCAGACAGACATCAGGCAGTTTCATTAGTGTTAGGACCCAGTTAACAGAGATCGCCGCAACGTGGCAACTGGGTGAATTATTGATTTGGCCATTTCCATAATACCAAGTATCTCTACTTTTTCATTTTTCAGTTTTCTCTATTGTGAAATAAGTCTATGTCGAGTGCAACTATTGTATATTTGAAACATTATTATACTCATCACACTCACATACATATTGTGACGATCACTAAGCGGGTCAGGGTACACTCACTTCACAGTGGAATTAAAGTACACAGCAATGGTTTCTATCTAACTCAAGTCCAGTTGGTTTATTCAGCCACATAAACAGAACATACGCCATCTTCCCGCTTTACAATACAATTATTGTACACAGTCTGTGGCGCCCGCAACGAGTGCGTCACAGGAAGGTATAGCATCCCTGACTGAAGATGTAATATCTTCCATCTCAGTGATGAACAAGTTAAATCCAAAGCTCCATGTACCACATGCACCATCCAGAGGCAGAGGACCAATCAGGTCCTGGTGGGAGGAGTATTTGATGAGTACTGTGGGGAAAGAAGGAGAAGTTGTAGAGTCTGCGGGAGGAACAAGTTCAAGGAGCAAGTAAAAACTACAGGGCTCCCAGGGAGGGCACCGGGAAGCGGTGACCTGGACCAGAAAGAGGAACCAGCAGCAAGGCAATGGGTTCAAAAACACTCGCGCCTAGTCCAACCGGACACCGGTTCCGAGGTAGACAGTTGTTCACCACTGTGCTACAAAACCGGAGTGAAGGGAGAGCTTAATAGGAGATCCTCACTAACGCCAAAACCTTCTGCAGTCTTACCAGGGGGATACCCGCCACGGAGTTTAGGATCCTTTGTAGCCGGTTGAATAACATGGAACAGGCCATCCACTAGAGAAACTCCAGTATCTGAACCTAGTGCAACAAGGCAGCACGGCAACAGAGAAAGAAAAGTTAGTTACAGAGGACACTGTGGAGCTTTGGACAGAGACTGTTCAACAATGGGACCACCCGGTCCGTTACCTGAAAAGAACTGTGTTCCCGTGTACCGTGTGGAATACAGTAAAGACAAAGGAGGGCAGAGCAGAGGCTGGAGGGGAGAGCGGAGGCGGGAGGGGAGAGCCTGGAGGGGAGAGCGGTGGCTGGAGGGGAGAGCGGAGGCTGGAGGGTGGAGGCTGGAGGGAAGAGTGGAGGCTGGAGGGGAGAGCAGAGGCTGGAGGGGAGAGGGTGGAGGGGAGAGCAGAGGCTGGAGGGGAGACACTGGAGGGGAGAGCGGAGGCTGGAGGGCAGAGGCTGGAGGGGAGAGCGGAGGCTGGGGGGGAGAGCAGAGGCTGGAGGGGAGAGGGTGGAGGGGAGAGCAGAGGCTGGAGGGGAGACACTGGAGGGGAGAGCGGAGGCTGGAGGGCAGAGGCTGGAGGGGAGAGCGGAGGCTGGAGGGGAGAGCGGAGGCTGGAGGGGAGAGCGGAGGCTGGAGGGGAGAGCGGAGGCGGGAGGGGAGAGCGGAGGCTGGGGGGAAGAGCGGAGGCTGGGGGGGAGAGGCTGGAGGGGAGAGCAGAGGCTGGAAGGGAGAGGCAGGAGGGGAGAGCGGAGGCGGGATGGGAGAGGCTGGAGGGGAGAGTGGAGGCTGGAGGGGAGAGCGGAGGCTGGAGGGCGGAGGCTGGAGGGGAGAGCGGAGGCTGGAGGGGAGAAGCGGAGGCGGGAGGGGAGAGGCTGGAGGGGAGGGCGGTGGATGAAGGGGAGAGCGGAGGCTGGAGGGGAGAGCGGAGGCTGGAGAGGAGAGTGGAGGCTGGAGGGGAGAGCGGAGGCTGGAGAGGAGAGCGGAGGCGGGAAGGGAGAGGCGGGAGGGGAGAGCGGAGGCGGGAGGGGAGAGGCTGGAGGGGAGAGCAGAGGCTGGAGGGAAGAGCGGAGGCTGGAGGGGAGAGCGGAGGCGGGAGGGGAGAGCGGAGGCTGGAGGGCGGAGGCTGGAGGGGAGAGCGGCGGCTGGAGGGGAGAGCGAAGGCTGGAGGGGAGAGCGGAGGCTGGAGGGGAGAGGCTGGAGGGGAGAGCGGAGGCTGGAGGGGAGAGGCTGGAGGGGAGAGCGGAGGCTGGAGAGGAGAGGCGGGAGGGGAGAGCGGAGGCGGGAGGGGAGAGCGGAGGCGGGAGGGGAGAGGCTGGAAGGGAAGAGAGGAGGCGGGAGGGAAGAGCGGAGGCGGGAGGGGAGAAGCGGAGGTGGGAGGGGAGAGCGGAGGCGGGAGGGGAGAGCGGAGGCGGGAGGGGGGAGCGGAGGTGGGAGGGGAGAGCGGAGGCTGGAGGAGAGAGCGGAAGCTGGAGGGGAGAGCGGAGGCTGGAGGGCGGAGGCTGGGGGGGAGAGTGGAGGCTGGAGGGGAGAGCGGAGGCTGGAGGGGAGAGCGGAGGCTGGAGGGGAGAGCGGAGGCTGGAGGGGAGAGCGGAGGCGGGAGGGGAGAGGCTGGAGGGGAGGGCGGTGGATGAAGGGGAGAGCGGAGGCTGGAGGGGAGAGCGGAGGCTGGAGAGGAGAGCGGAGGCTGGAGGGGAGAGCGGAGGCTGGAGGGGAGAGCTGAGGCGGGGAAGGGAGAGGCGGGAGGGGAGAGCGGAGGCGGGAGGGGAGAGGCTGGAGGGGAGAGCAGAGGCTGGAGGGAAGAGCGGAGGCTGGAGGGGAGAGCGGAGGCGGGAGGGGAGAGCGGAGGCTGGAGGGCGGAGGCTGGAGGGGAGAGCGGCGGCTGGAGGGGAGAGCGGAGGCTGGAGGGGAGAGTGGAGGCGGGAGTGGAGAGGCGGGAGGGGAGAGCGGAGGCGGGAGGGGAGACGCTGGAGGGGAGAGCAGAGGCTGGAGGGGAGAGCGGAGGCTGGAGTGGAGAGGCTGGAGGGGACAGCAGAGGCTGGAGGGTAGAGCGGAGGCTGGAGGGGCAGAGGAGAGGGGAGGCTGGAGGGCAGAGGACAGGGGAGGCTTGAGAGCAGAGGACAGGAGAGACTGGAGAGCAGAGGACAGGGGAGGCTGTAGGGCAGATGACAGGGGAGGCTGGAGGGCAGCGGACAGGGGAGGGCAGAGGACAGGGGAGGGCGGAGGGCAGAGGGGAGAGTGGAGGCTGGAGGGGAGAGCGGAGGCTGGAGGGGAGAGCGGAGGCTGGAGGGCGGAGGCTGAAGGGGAGAGCAGAGGCTGGAGGGGAGAAGCTGGAAAGGAGAGCGGAGGCTGGAGGGGAGAGGCTGGAGGGGAGGGCGGTGGCTGGAGGGGAGAGCGGAGGCGGGAGGGGAGAGACTGGAGGGGAGAGCAGAGGCTGGAGGGGAGAGGCTGGAGGGGAGAGGCTGGAGGGGAGAGCGGAGGCGGGAGGGGAGAGGCTTGAGGGGAGAGGGGAGGCTGGAGGGCAGAGGCTGGAGGGGAGAGCGGAGGCTGGAGAAGAGAGCGGTGGCTGGAGGGGAGGGCGGAGGCTGGAGGGGAGAGCGGAGGCTGGAGGGGAGATCGGAGGCTGTAGGGGAGAGGGGAGGCGGGAGGGGAGAGGCTGGAGGGGAGAGCGGAGGCTGGAGGGCGGAGGCTGGAGGGGAGAGCAAAGGCTGGAGGGGAGAGCGGAGGCGTAAGGGGAGAGCGGAGGTGGGAGGGGAGAGCGGAGGTGGGAGGGGAGAGTCGGGAGGGGAGAGTGGAGGCGGGAGGGGAGAGGCAGTAGGGGAGAGCGGAGGCTGGAGGGGAGAGGCTGGAGGGGAGAGAGGTGGGTGGAGGGGAGAGCGGAGGCTGGAGGGGAGAGCTGAGGCTGGAGGGGAGAGCGGAAGCGGGAGGGGAGAGGCTGGGGAGGCAGGGGAGGCTGGGGAGGCAGGGGAGGCTGGAGAGGCTGGGGAGGCAGGGGAGGCAGGAGAGGCTGAAGAGGCTGGAGGGCAGGGGAGGCTGGAGGGCAGGAGAGGCTGGAAGGCAGGGGAGGCTGGAGGGCAGGGGAGGCTAGAGGGCAGGGGAGGCTGGAGAGGCTGGAGGGCAGGGGAGGCTGGAGAGCAGGGGAGGCTGGAGGGCAGGGGAGGCTGGAGGGCAGGGGAGGCTGGAGAGGCTGGAGGGCAGGGGAGGCTGAAGAGGCTGGAGGGCAGGGGAGGCTGGAGAGGCTGGAGGGCAGGGGAGGCTGGAGAGGCTGGAGGGCAGAGGCGTAGCTGGGTGTGTGCAGACTCACCGCGGCGGCGTGCAGCTGGTGTAGGAGGAGAGGAGGGGCGGGCAGAGGTGCAGGACAGGAAGTCCCGTCCTCCCTCCTCTCCGGGCGCGAGGCGGGCGGCTTGCAGCACGGGGTCCCCCAGGGGGTGGGGGAAATGGGCCCCTCATGGCTTGGGGCACGGGGCGCTCGGCCCCCTGCCCCCCGCTAGGTACGGTGGTGGGTGGAGGGGAGAGGCTGGAGGGCGGACGGAACTTCCGAGAGTGGAACGTTCCTCCGCCGCTCCTTGTAGCCGGGGAACCGCGCAGTGGTGACATCAGGACAATGTGTCCAAAGGCCATCACGGAAGTAGTATTCCGGAAGTGGCCTTCGGCTTTTATTATATACTAGATGGTGGCCCGATTCTAAAGAATCGGGTAGTCTAGAATCTATATAGAGTTTATTTAGTAATAGGGGAGTGCTGTGAAATTAATTGTGTGTATACAGGCGGCTCAGTGGTTAGCAGAGTATACGGTGGCTCAGTGGTCAGCAGTGAGTGCGGTGGCTCAGTGAGTCGGCTATGTCAGCAGTGAGTGCGGTGGCTCAGTGGTCAGCAGTGAGTGCGGTGGCTCAGTGGCACAGTGAGTGCGGTGGCTCAGTGGTCAGCAGTGGTGCGGTGGCTCAGTGGTCAGCAGTGAGTGGGGGAGTGGCGGTTTCGGCTCAGTGGTCAGCAGTGAGTGCGGTGGCTCAGTGGTCAGCAGTGAGTGCGGTGGCTCAGTGGTCAGCAGTGAGTGCGGTGGCTCAGTGGTCAGCAGAGAGTGCGGTGGCTCAGTGGTCAGCAGTGAGTGGCGGTGAGGGCAGGTGAGGGAAGGGGGAGGAGCAGAGGAGGCAGTGGAGGTAGAGAGGAGGGGTCAGAGGGAGGCGGAGGCTGGGGCAGACAGGCTGGAGGGTGGCAGAGGTGGGGGGGCAGAGGAGGCGGAGGCTGGGGGGCAGAGGAGTGCGAGGCTGGGGGGCAGAGGAGAGGGAGGTGGGGGGGCAGAGGAGGCGAGAGGCTGGGGGGCAGAGGAGAGCGGAGGCTGGGGGGGCGAGGGAGAGCGGAGGCTGGGGGCAGAGGAGAGCGGAGGCTGGGGGGGCAGAGGAGAGCGGAGGCTGGGGGGGCAGAGGAGAGCGGAGGCTGGGGGGCAGAGGAGAGCGGAGGCTGGGGGGGCAGAGGAGAGCGGAGGCTGGGGGGCAGAGGAGAGCGGAGGCTGAGGGGCAGAGGAGAGCGGAGGCTGGGGGGGGCAGAGGAGAGCGGAGGCTGGGGGGGCAGAGGAGAGCGGAGGCTGGGGGGGCAGAGGAGAGCGGAGGCTGGGGGGCAGGGAGAGCGGAGGCTGGGGGGGCAGAGGAGAGCGAGGCTGGGGGCAGAGGAGAGCGAGGCTGGGGGGGCAGAGGAGAGCGGAGGCTGGGGGGGCAGAGGAGAGCGGAGGCTGGGGGGGCAGAGGAGAGCGAGGCTGGGGGGGCAGAGGAGAGCAGAGGCTGGGGGGGCAGAGGAGAGCAGAGGCTGGGGGGGCAGAGGAGAGCGGAGGCTGGGGGGGCAGAGGAGAGCAGAGGCTGGGGGGGCAGAGGAGAGCAGAGGCTGGGGGGGCAGAGGAGAGCGGAGGCTGGGGGGGCAGAGGAGAGCGAGGCTGGGGGGGCAGAGGAGGAGAGCGGAGGCGGGGGCAGAGGAGACGGAGGCGGGGGCAGAGAGAGCGGAGGCCGGGGGGCAGAGGAGAGCGGAGGCGGGGGGGCAGAGGAGGAGCGGAGGGGGGGCGAGGAGAGCGGAGGCTGGGGGGCAGAGGAGAGCGGAGGCTGGGGGGCAGAGGAGAGCGGAGGCTGGGGGGCAGAGGAGAGCGGAGGCTGGGGGGGCAGAGGAGAGGGAGGCTGGGGGGGCGAGGAGAGCGGAGGCTGGGGGGCAGAGGAGACGGGCTGGGGGGGCAGAGGAGAGCGGAGGTGGGGGGCAGAGGAACGAGGTGGGGGCGAACACATGGGCTGTGGGGCAGGGCAAGGCTGGGGGGCGAGGGGCAGGAGGCTGGGGGGAGAGAGACGGGTGGGGGGAGAGGAGAGCAGAGGCTGGGGGGCAGGGAGAGCAGGAGGCTGGGGGGGTCAGAGGAGAGCAGAGGCTGGGGGGGCAGAGGAGAGCAGAGGGTGGGGGGGCAGAGGAGAGCGAGGCTGGGGGCGGGGGCAGAGGTGGGGGGCAGAGGGAGCAGGGCTGGGGGGGTAAGAGCGAGTGGCAGGAGAGCGGAGGCTGGGGGGTCAGAGAGAGAGCGGAGGCTGGGGGGTCAGAGGAGAGCGGAGGCTGGGGGGTCAGAAGGAGAGCGGAGGCTGGGGTGTCGAGGAGGAGTGGGGGTAGAGAGAGCGAGGTGGGGGGTCAGAGGAGAGCGGAGGTGGGGGGTCAGAGGAGAGCGGAGGCTGGGGGGTCAGAGGAGAGCGGAGGCTGGGGGTCAGAGGAGAGCGGAGGCTGGGGGGGTCAGAGAGGAGCGGAGGCCGGGGGTGCAGGAGAGAGCGGAGTGCCGGGGGCAGAGGAGAGCGGAGGCCGGGTGGCAGAGGAGAGCGGAGGCCGGGGGGTCAGAGGAGAGCGGAGGCCGGGGGGTCAGAGGAGAGCGAGGCCGGGGGCAGAGGATGAGCGGAGGCTGGGGGGGCAGAGGAGGAGCGGAGGCTGGGGGGGCGAAGAGGAAGCGGAGGCTGGGGGGGCAGAGGGAGGGAGGCGGGGGGCAGAGGAGAGCGGAGGCTGGGACAGAGGAGAGCGGAGGCTGGGGGGCAGAGGAGAGCGGAGCTGGGGGGCAGATGGAGAGCGGAGGCTGGGGGGGCAGAGGATAACGGAGGCTGGAGGGCTGAACATCACTGGGCTGTTGGCGGTCAGCGGCAAGGCTGGCGGCGGTTCCGGAGGCGGCCCGGAGTGCGGGCAGGGCTAGCTCGTGATGGAGGAGAGTCACCGGGTGTGTGGAGAGAGTGGCAGGACTGGGAGCGGTGCCGGCGGAGGCCGCACACGGAGTGTGGGCCGGTCGGGCCGGTTCCCGCATGTTGGTGGGCGCACAGCAGGCTGTGTGCGGAGCCAGTGGCGGGATGGCGGTCCTGATGGAGAGTGGGCGGGTGAGCAGCAGGGCTGGTGGGCCGGATGTGGGTGGGCGCAGACGGGGCTCTGTGCAGGGCGGTGGGGGATAACGGCGAGTGGTGGCGCTTTAGCGCCCACGGCGAGGCGCTGTGCCATTTTGACAGCGGCTCGCGGTGAGCGCTATGCGCTCACCGCTCGTGGGTCTGGTACTTCCGGTTCCGGTCTTTGACACAGGGCGCAGGCCATCACGGAAGTTGAGCGGATTGGCGGGAAGTGGGCTTCGGTTTTTATATATAAGATATATATATAGCAGTACGATGGTATATGGTGGTAATTAGAGCACATGTATAGCAGCACTATAGTATATGGCGGTAGATTATAGTAAATGTATAGCAGCACTATAGTATATGGCGGTACATTACAGTACATGTATAGCAGCACTATAGTATATGGTGGTACATTATAGCACATGTATAGCAGCACTATGGTATATGGCGGTACATTACAGTACATGTATAGCAGTGCTATGGTATATGGCGGTACATTACAGTACATGTATAGCAGCACTATGGTATATGGCAGTACATTATAGCACATGTATAGCAGCACTCTGGTATATGGCAATACTGCGGTGACCGCGGTCGGCCACTCCTCCTGGCCCCCGGTCGTCCACAGTAAAAATAAAAAAATCCTCAGTGAGGATACTCACCTGTCCGGCGGCTCGCTCCGCCTCCGCCTTGTAGGTCCTACAGGCCTTTAGGACCTGTAGTTGCCTGGGCAAGCAATCAGCTGAGGAGGTGAGGGGGGGCAGGATTGTGTTGGGGGGGCAGAATGGAGCGAGTGGGGAAAGAGTATGGAGGCGGGGCAACAGGATGGAGGCGGGGCAACAGGATGGAGGCGGGGCAACAGGATGGAGGCGGGGCGGCAGGATGGAGGCGGGGGGCAGGATGGAAGCGGGGGGGCAGGATGGAGGCGGGGGGGCAGGATGGAGCGAGCGGGGCAGGATGGAGGCGGGGGAGCAAGAAGAGCGGGGGGCAGGATGGATTGAGCGGGGCAGGATGGAGGCGGAGGAGCAGGATGAAGCCGAAGGGGCAGGATTGAGCAGGATGGAGCGGGAGGAGCAGGATGGAGGCAGATGAGCAGAATGGAGCAAGCGGGGCAGGATGAGTAAGCGTGAGGGCAGGATGGAGGCGGGGGAGCAAGAACAGCGGGGGTGAGGATGGAGCGAGCAGGGCAGGATGGAGCGAGCGGGGCAGGATGGAGCGAGCGGGGCAGGATGGAGCGAGCGGGGCAGGATGGAGCGAGCGGGGCAGGATGGAGTGAGCGGGGCAGGATGGAGTGAGCGGGGCAGGAAGGTGCAAGGGGGGGCAGGAAGGTGCCAGGGGGGCAGGAAGGTGCAAGGGGGGCAGGATGGTGGGTTGCGGAGCAGGATGGGGTGGCGGAGCAGGATGGAGGGGGCGGAGCAGGATGGAGGGGGTGGAGCAGGATGGAGGGGGCGGAGCAGGATGGAGGGGGCGGGGCAGGATGGAGGGGGCGGGGCAGGATGGAGACGGAGGGGCAGGATGGAGACGGAGGGGCAGGATGGAGACGGAGGGGCAGGATGGAGACGGAGGGGCAGGATGGAGACGGAGGGGCAGGATGCAGACGGAGGGGCAGGATGGAGACGGAGGGGCAGGATGGAGGTGAGTGGCGCAGGATGGACAGAGCGAGGCAGGATGGAGAAGGCAGGGCAGGATGGAGGCGGCAGGGCAGGATGGAGATGGCAGGGCAGGATGGTGGTGGGGGAGGGGGGAGGATGTAGGGGGCGGGGCAGGATGTTGGCGGGGGGTGAGGATGGTGGTGGGGGTGCGGGATGGAGTCGGGGGGGCAGGATGGTGTTGGGGGGCAGGATGGATAGGGGGGGCAAGGATGGAGGCGCTCCTCCTGACCCCTTCCGCTCCCCGCGGCACCCGTCCCTCTGGGCCTCCAGTCTCTGCGGCCGCCCTCCCTCTGGGGCTGCACACCCCCCTCCCCTTCATGGTGATAATAAAAATAAAAAAACCTCAGTGAGGATACTTACCCTGCGGCGGCTCGCTCCACCCGTCTTGTAGGTGGCAGGACAGGAGCTGTCGTTGGCTGGGAAACCGATCTGCTGGGGGTGAGTGGGCAAAGCGGGGGTCAGTGGGCAGAGTGGGGGATGAGTGGGAAGAGCAGGGGTTAGTGGGCAGAGTCATTGGGCAGAGCAGGGGTCAGTGGGCATAATCAGTAGTCAGAGCAGGGTCAGTAGGCAGAGCTGGGGTCTGTGGGCAGAGCTGGGGTCAGTGGGCATGGTCAGTAGCCAGAGGGGGGGGGGTAGATAGGCAGAGCAGGGTCAGAGGGCAGAGCGGGGGTGAGTGGGCAGAGTGGGGGGTGAATGGGCAGAGCATGGTCAGTGAGCAGGATTGGGGCATCAGTGGTCAGAGCAGGGTCATAGCGGGGGTCAGTGGTCAGAGCAGGGGTTAATGGGCAGAGCAGGGGTCAGTGGGCACAGTCAGTAGGCACAGGAGGGGTTAGTGGCAAAAATCAGTGGGTAGAGCAGGGGTGAGTGGGCAGAGCAGGGGTGAGTGGGCACAGTCAGTGAGCAGAGCAGGGGTCAGCGGGCAGAGCGGGGGTGAGTGGGCAGAGCAGGGTTTAGTGGGCATAGCAAGGGTTATTGGGCACAGTCAGTGGGCAGAACAGGGGTTAGTGGGCAGAGCGGCGGTCAGTGGGCACAGTGAGTGGGCAGAGAAGGGTGAGTGGGTAGAGCATGGGTGAGTGGGCACGGTCAGTTGGCAGAGCAGGGGTCAGTGGGCATGGTGAAAGGGCAGAGCGGGGGGTGAGTGAACAGAGGGTGGTCAGTGGGCAAGCCAGGGTGAGTGGTAAAAGCAGGGGCGAGTGGGCAGAGCGGGGGTGAGTGGGCAGAGCGGGAGTAAATGAGCAGAGCAGGGTCAGTAGGCAGTGTGAGGGGTCAGTGGCCAGAGCATGGTCAGTGGGCAGTGTGAGGGGTAAGTGGGCATAGCATGTTCAGTGGGCAGTGTGAGGCGTGAGTGGGCAGTGTGAGGGGTCAGTGGGCAGTGTGAGGGGTCAGTGGGCAGAGCAGGGTCAGTGTGAGGGGTGAGTGGGCAGAGCAGGGTCAGTGGGGTGTGTGAGGGGTCAGTGGGCAGAGCAGGGTGAGTGGGCATTGAGGGGTCAGTGGGCAGAGCATGTTCAGTGGGCAGAGGAGGGTCAGTGGGCAGTGTGAGGGGTCAGTGGGCTGAGCAGGGTGAGTGGGCAGAGCAGGGTGAGTGAGGGGTCAGTGGGCAGAGCAGGGTCAGTGTGAGGGGTCAGTGGGGGGTGAGTAGGCAGAGCAGGATGAGTGGCCAGTGTGAGGGGTCAATGGGGCGAGCAGGGTGAGTGGGCAGAGCATGGTCAGTGGGCATAATGGTGGGTGAGTGGACAGAGAGGGGGTGAGTGAGCAGAGAGGGGGTGAGTGGGCAGAATGTGGGTGAGGGGGCAGAGAGGGGGTGAGTGGGCAGAGTTTGGGGGTGAGTGGTCAGAGTGGGGGTCAGTGGTCAGAGTGGGGGTCAGTGGGCAGAGCAGGGGCAGAGTGGGGGTGAGGGGGGCAGAGGGGGTGAGTGGGCAGAGTTGGGGGGTGAGTGGGCAGAGTTGGGGGGTGAGTGGGCAGAGTTGGGGTCAGTGGTCAGAGTGGGGGTGAGTGGGCAGGGTCAGAGTGGGGGTCAATGGTCAGAGTGGGGGTGGGTGGGCAGAGCAGGGTCAGGGGCAGAGTGGGGGTCAGTGTGCAGAGTGGGGGTGAGGGGGCAAAGAGGGGGTCAGGGGAAGAGTAGGGGGGTGAGTGGGCAGAGTTTGGGGGTGAGTGGGCAGAGTGAGGGTCAGTGGTCAGAGTGGGGGTGAGTGGGCAGAGCAGGGTCAGGGGCAGAGAGAGGGTGAGTGTGCAGAGTGGGGGTGAGGGGGCAGAGAGGGGTTCAGGGGGAAGAGTAGGGGGGTGAGTGGGCAGAGTTTGGGGGTGAGTGGGCAGAGTGGGGGCCAGTGGTCAGAGTGGGGGTCAGTGGGCAGAGCAGGGGCAGAGTGGGGGTCAGTGTGCAGAGTGGGGGTGAGGGGGGCAGAGAGGGGTTCAGGGGGAAGAGTAGGGGGGTGAGTGGGCAGAGTTTGGGGGTGAGTGGGCAGAGTGGGGGCCAGTGGTCAGAGTGGGGGTCAGTGGGCAGAGCAGTGGCAGAGTGGGGGTCAGTGTGCAGAGTGGGGGTGAGTGGGCAGGGTCAGGGGCAGAGTGGGGGTCAGTGGGCAGAGCAGGGGGTGAGGGGGGCAGAGGGGGTGAGTGGGCAGAGTTGGGGGGTGAGTGGGCAGAGTTGGGGTCAGTGGTCAGAGTGGGGGTCAGTGGTCAGAGTGGGGGTCAGTGGGCAGAGCAGGGTCAGAGTGGGGGTCAGTGGGCAGAGTGGGGGTGAGGGGGCAGAGTGGGGGTGAGGGGGCAGAGAGGGGGTCAGGGGAAAGAGTAGGGGGGTGAGTGGGCAGAGTTTGGGGGTGAGTGGGCAGAGTGGGGGCCAGTGGTCAGAGTGGGGGTCAGTGGGCAGAGCAGGGGCAGAGTGGGGGTGAGGGGGGCAGAGAGAGGGTGAGGGGGCAGAGTTGGGGGGTGAGTGGTCAGAGTGGGGGTCAGGGGCAGAGAGGGGTTAAGGGGGAAGAGTAGGGGGGTGAGTGGGCAGAGTTTGGGGGTGAGTGGGCAGAGTGGGGGCCAGTGGTCAGAGTGGG
Organism: Allobates femoralis; assembly: GCA_033576535.1. NCBI lineage: Eukaryota > Metazoa > Chordata > Amphibia > Anura > Aromobatidae > Allobates > Allobates femoralis. The sequence continues at coordinate 10,323 of JARQOC010001815.1, read as the reverse complement.
GGTCAGTGGGCAGAGCAGGGGCAGAGTGGGGGTCAGTGGGCAGAGTGGGGGTGAGGGGGCAGAGAGGGGGTCAGGGGGAAGAGTAGGGGGGTGAGTGGGCAGAGTTTGGGGGTGAGTGGGCAGAGTGGGGGCCAGTGGTCAGAGTGGGGGTCAGTGGTCAGAGTGGGGGTCAGGGGCAGAGTGAGGGTCAGTGGTCAGTGTGGGGGTGGGTGGGCAGAGCGGGGGTGAGGAGATCGTGGGTCAGTGTGCAGCGCAGGGGGATGAATAGGCAGAGTAGGTGAGATCGGGACAGGACCTTTGATGACGTCACGGTCATGTGATATGTGACTCCACCCATCATCGTGACGTCATCAGAGGTCCTCAAGCCCCATGAATAGAGATCGTGGCTGGCTGGAGGGAGCTGTGGTAAGAGGCGGGGGGGTGACCGGAGAGTGGGGGGTGACCGGAGAGTGGGGGGGTGACAGGAGAGTGGGGGGTGACCGGAGAGTGGAGGGCGGCAATGGTGACAGGCAGGGGGGTGATGGGGCAGCGGGGGGAAGTGTTGTGACAGGCGGGGAGCGCGGGCAGTGGAGGATGGCTATGGTGACAGGCAGGGGGGTGATGGGGCAGCAGGGCTGTGGGCCGGATGTGGGTGGGCGCAGACGGGGCTCTGTGCAGGGCCGGTGGCTGGGGCTCTGTGGGTCTGGTGCTTCCGGTTCCGGTGTTTGACACAGGAGGGAGGCCATCACGGAAGCGGAAGCGGATTTTGGGCGGAAGTGGCCTTCGGGTTTTATATAATTGATGATATCTATTATATAATCGCGAATCGGAAAAGCGCCCCTCCGCGCGCTACTTCCGGCGTGGTCATGTGGATACGAATTTAACATTGGGCGCGAAGCGCCCAATGCTGCGCGAGCAATGGCCGCGAGGCCATTGCGAGTCGCTGGTTCAGGGCGAGCAATGGCCGCAAAGCGGCCATTGCGAGTCGCTGGCCCAAATTCTAACCACAGACTCGACAACAACTTAAGCGACTTACCCCTCAGGTAGCGCGAGCAATGGCCGCGAGGCCATTGCGAGTCGCTGCCTGAGCCGCAACTCGCTCCCCGGGGACCATGGAGCGGAGGCGGCACAGCCGCCTCCGCTCCCCGCTACCCACAACTCGCCCCCACAATGTCCGCACAGCCTCCCCCAGGTCCAAACAGGCCCCCCATGTCCGCATAGCCGCCCCCCCATGTCCGCACAGCCACCCCCATGTCCGCACACCCACCCCCATGTCCGCACATCCCCCCCCCCATGTCCGCACAACCCCCCCCATGTCCGCACAGCCACCCCCCCATGTCCGCACAGCCACCCCCCCCCATGTCCGCACAGCCCCCCCAAATCCGCACAGCCCCCCCATGTCCGCACACCCACCCCCATGTCCGCACACCCACCCCGCAAAAAAACCACCCCGCCGCACCTAAGGCCCTAACCCCTAAGTCCGCCGCACCCCTACACGCTAAGCCCCGACCACCTAACCCCCGACCCACAGCATCCTAAGCCCCCGCCGATACCCCCTAAGCCCCGCCGTCCACCCCCTAAGCCACCGCCGCCCCTAAGCCCCTATCCCCTAAGCCCCGCAGCAGCCCCGACCACCTAACCCCCGACCCGCAGCATCCTAAGCCCCCGCCGATACCCCCTAAGCCCCGCCGTCTACCCCCTAACCCACCGCCGCCCCTAAGCCCCGTAGCAGCCCCTAAGCCCCTACCCCCTAAGTCCGCCGCCCCTAAGCCCATACCCCCTAAGCCCCGTAGCATCCTAGGCCCCCGCCGATACCCCCTAAGCCATGCCGCCTACCCCCTAAGGCACCGCCGCCCCTAAGCCCCTACCCCCTAAGCCCCGTAGTATCCTAGGCCCCCGCCGATACCCCCTAAGCCATGCCGCCTACCCCCTAAGGCACCGCCACCCCTAAGCCCCTACCCCCTAAGCCACGTAGCATCCTAGGCCCCCGCCGATACCCCCTAAGCCCCGCCGCCTATCCCCTAAGGCACCGCCGTCCCTAAGCTCCCGCCGCTGTCCCCTGCCCCTCTCGCTAAAGCCCTACACCCTAAGCCACCGCCGACCCCTATCCTAACGCCGCTCTCACCTAAGGCCCTACACCCGAAGCCCCCGCTGTCCCCTAACCTAACGTCCCCGTCGATCACTTACATGCCTTCTTACTCATCTGATCGTCCGTCCGATCCACAAGTCCTCCGTCCGGCCAGGCGTCCTCTTCCTCCGGCCCCGGGGGTCTTCTCTCTTCTTTCCGCCATCTCCGCCTCTTCGTCCGGCCCCGGGGATCTTCTGTCTTCTTTTCGCACACTTCCACCTCCGACGTCCTCTTCCTTCTCATTAACATAGAATGGACGAAAAATCCGCCATTCTACCTCAATGAGATCTGAGGCCCTCTTCTGATTGATCGCTGTATACTGCCCTCAGCCAATCAGAAGAGCCCCTCGTTTTTTTATTATTTTTAAATTATTTTTTAATTATTTTTTTTATTATTAAATTTATTTATTTTTTTAAGTCAGACTGAGACACAGTTCTCATTCAGGTCCGCCTTTTTTTTTTTATTATTATTTTTTATTTAATTATTTATTATTTTTTATTTATTATTTTATTATTTTTTAATTATTTTTAAATAATTTTTTTTATTATTTAATTTATTTATTTTTTTAAGTGAGAGTGAGACACAGTTCTCATTCAGGTCCGCCTTTTTTTTCCCCATTGACATACATTACCGGTGTGTCGGCGATTTTATGGACGCCGACCTGGTTCTATTTGTCGGCCCTAAAATCGCGGACACACCGCTAATACATGTCTATGGCCAGTGAGCTCCAATTCTGATTGGTCGGCGACCAATCCGAAATCGGGCTGACTGCCCATAGAGATGCATTAGCGGTGTGTCCGCGATTTTAGGGCCGACAAATAGAACCAGGTGGGCGGCCATAAAATCGCCGACACACCGGTAATGTATGTCAATGGGGAAAAAAAAAGGCGGACCTGAATGAGAACTGTGTCTCACTCTCACTTAAAAAAAAAAATAAATTAAATAATAAAAAAAATAATTAAAAAAAAATTTAAAAATAATAAAAAATAAATAAAAAATAATAAATAATTAAATAAAAATAATGTATTTCAATGGGAACAAATAAATTTAATAATAAAAAAAATAATTAAAAAATAATTAAAAAATAATAAAAAAATAAATAAAAAATAATAAAAAATTAAATAAAAATAATAATAAAAAAATTAAATATATGCTAATTATATCAGCCCTTTCAGCGGACCTGAAAGAAAACTGGGTCTCAGCCTAAATAATAAATGTAATAATAAAAAAAATAATTAAAAAATAATTAAAAAATAATAAAAAAATAAATAAAAAATAATAAATAATTAAATAAAAAATAATAATTAAAAAAACAAATGCTAATAATAATGATATTACTGCTAATAATAATGCTATTAAGGCTAAGAATTATGCTATTAATGCTAATAATAATGATATTAATGCTAATAATTATGCTATTCATGCTAATATTAATGCTAATAATGCTAATAATAATCATATTAATGCGATTAATAATGCTATTAAGCCTAATAATCATGCTATTTATGCTATTCAAAATGCTATTCATGCTAATAATATTGCTATTAATGCTAATAATAATGCTATTAATGCTATTAATAATGTTATTAATGCTATTATTAATACTAATAATGCTATTATTAATGCTATTTATGCTAATAATAATGCTATTAATGCTATTAATAATGCTATTAATGCTATTATTTATGCTATTAATGCTATTAATGCTAATATTTATCCTATTAATGGTATTATTAATGCTATTAATGCTAATAATAATGCTATTAATGCTATTAATAATGTTATTAATGCTATTATTAATGCTAATAATGCTATTATTAATGCTATTAATGCTAATAATAATGCTATTAATGCTATTAATAATGCTATTAATGCTAATATTTATCCTATTAATGCTATTAATGCTATTAATAATGCTATTAATGCTATTAATTATGCTATTATTCCTATTAATGCTAATATTTATCCTATTCATGGTATTATTAATGCTATTAATGCTAATAATAAAGCTATTAATGCTATTAATGCTAATAATAATGCTATTAATGCTATTAATAATGTTATTAATGCTATTATTAATGCTAATAATGCTATTATTAATGCTATTAATGCTAATAATAATGTTATTAATGCTATTAATAATGCTATTAATTATGCTATTAATGCTAATATTTATCCTATTAATGCTATTAATGCTAATAATAATGCTATTAATGCTATTAAATATGCTATTAATGCTATTAATTATGCTATTAATGCTAATATTTATCCTATTCATGGTATTATTAATGCTATTAATGGTAATAATAATGCTATTAATGCTATTAATGCTAATAATAATGCTATTAATGCTATTATTAATGTTATTAATGCTATTATTAATGCTAATAATGCTAATAATGCTATTAATGCTAATAATAATGCTATTAATGCTATAATAATGCTATTAATGCTATTATTATGCTATTAATGCTAATATTATCCTATTAATGCTATTAATGCTAATAATAATGCTATTAATGCTATTAATATGCTATTAATGCTATTAATTATGCTATTAATGCTAATATTTATCCTTTAATGCATTATTAATGCTAATTAAATGCTAATAATAATGCTATAATTAATGCTATTAAGATAATGTTATTAATGCTATATATTAATGCTAATAATGCTATTAATTAATGCTATTAATGCTAATAATATATAATGCTAATAATAATGCTATTAATGCTATTAATAATGCTATTAATGCTATTAATTTAATGCTATATAATGCTAATATTATAATCTATTAATGCTATTAATGCAAATTAATAATGCTATTATTATCTATAATTATTAATCCTATTAATGCTATTAATGCTATTAATTATGCATTATTATATTGCTATTAATGCTATAATATTATTATCCTATTCATGGTATTATTAATGCTATTAATGCTAATAATAATGCTATTAATGCTATTAATTCTAATAATAATTCTATTAATGCTATTAATAATGTTATTAATGCTATTATTAATGCTAATAATGCTATTATTAAATGCTATTACTGCTAATAATAATTTTATTAATGCTATTAATAATGCTATTAAATGCTATTAATTATGCTATTAATGCTAATATTTATCCTATTAATGCTATTAATGCTAATAATAATGCTATCAATGCTATTAATAATGCTATTAATGCTATTAATTATGCTATTAATGCTATTAATGTAATATTTATCCTATTCATGTATTATTAATGCTATTAATGCTAATAATAATGCTATTAATGCTATTAATAATGTTATTAATGCTATTATTAATGCTAATAAATGCTATTATTAATGCTATTAATGCTAATAATAATGTGAATTAATGCTATTAATAATGCTATTAATGCTAATAATTATGCTATTAATGCTATTAATGCTAATATTTATCCTATTAATATTATTAATGCTATAATAATAATGTTATTAATGCTATTAATAATGCTATTAATGCTATTAATTATGCTATTAATGCTATTAATGCTAATATTTATCCTATTTATGGCATTATTGCTATTAATGCTAATAATAATGCTATTAATGCTATTAATAATGTTATTAATGCTATTATTAATGCTAATAATGCTATATATTAATGCTATTAATGCTAATAATAATGCTATTAATACTATTAATAATGCTATTAATGCTATTAATGCTAATATTTATCCTATTAATGCTATTAATAATGCTATTAATGCTAATAATAATGCTATTAATGCTATTAATAATGTTATTAATGCTATTATTAATGCTAATAATGCTAATGCTATTAATGCTAATAATAAATGCTATTAATGCTATTAATAATGTTATTAATGCTATTATTAATGCTAATAATGCTATTATTAATGCTATTAATGCTAATAATAATGTGATTAATGCTATTAATAATGCTATTAATGCTATTAATTATGCTATTAATGCTATTAATGCTAATATTTATCCTATTAATACTATTAATGCTAATAATAATGCTATTAATGCTATTAATAATGCTATTACTGCTATTAATTATGCTATTAATGCTATTAATGCTAATATTTATCCTATTAATGGCATTATTGCTATTAATGCTAATAATAATGCTATTAATGCTATTAATAATGTTATTAATGCTATTATTAATGCTAATAATGCTATTATTAATGCTATTAATGCTAATAATAATGCTATTAATGCTATTAATAAATGCTATTAATGCTATTAATGCTAATATTTATCCTATTAATGCTATTAATAATGCTATTAATGTTAATAATAATGCTATTAATGCTATTAATAATGTTATTAATGCTAATAATGCTATTATTAATGCTATTAATGCTAATAATAATGCTATTAATGCTATTAATAATGTTATTAATGCTATTATTAATGCTAATAATGCTATTATTAATGCTATTAATGCTAATAATAATGCTATTAATGATATTAATAATGTTATTAATGCTATTATTAATGCTAATAATGCTATTAATAATGCTATTAATGCTAATAATAATGCTATTAATGCTATTAATACTGTTATTAATGCTCATAATACTGTTAATAATGGTATTAATACTGCTATTACTGCTAATAATAATGCTATGGCTTATATTATTGCTATTGATGATGCGATTATTATTTAAAAATCTTTAAAAAAACAATAAACATATTTTAGATACCCGATGCATTTGCATCAGGCTAACAGCTATAACTACTATAATCAAATTAATGCACGTTCTAGAATCCCGATGCATTTGCATCGGGCTCACAGCTAGTATATATATATGTGTATATGTGTGTATATATATATATATATATATAATATACATATATACACACACAAAGTGTCGAATATGTATGTATTTAGATATACGCATACATATATATGTACCACGACCACTTCTCCGCATGGCTGCCGCACTTCATGTCCTCACAATTACCAACCCTCATCCTGGGAGACTTTAACATCCCCATAAACAGCCTCAACTCCACATCTGCATCCCAGCTCCTAGCTCTAACCAATTCTCTTGGCCTCTCGCAACTCTCAACCTCTGAGACACATAAGGATGGTAACACCCTTGACCTGGTCTTTACCCGACTCTGCTCTTCCTCCTCCTTAGACAACTCATCTCTTTCTCTCTCTGATCACAACATTCTCACCTTCACACTCTCAAACCCTCGCCCATCACAGCATAGTCCGACCTATCACACATTCAGAAATCTACAGGCCATCAACCCTCACACATTCACAGACTCTCTTCTCTCATCACTGTCCCCAATCTCCTCCTTCTCCTGCCCCAATCTGGCTGTAAATTACTACAATGACACTCTCAAAAGTACCCTGGACCAAGTAGCACCCTCACCCTTAGAACCTCCAAACACAGAGTAAAACAGCCCTGGCTCACATCACAAACTCGATTCCTCCAGCGATGCTCGAGGAGTGCCGAACGCCTATGGAGGAAAAGTCGCTCACCAGGAGACTTCATCCATTATAAATTCATGCTAAAAACCTACAACTCTGCCCTTCACCTCGCCAAACAGACCTACTTCACCACCCTGATCTCCTCACTAGCCAACAACTCAAAGAAACTTTTTGACACCTTTCACTCTCTCCTCAGTCCGAAAGTGCAGGCTCCTATCACTGACCTCTGTGCTGACGATCTGGCCTCTTACTTCACAGAGAAAATAGAAAACATCCGTCAGGAAATCAGCTCCCAACCTTCAAGTGTTTCTACTCCCATCTCTCCCCACATCCCCTCTGGCTCACTCTCCATTTTTGACCCAGCCACAGAAGAAGAAGTCTCCAGGCTCCTCTCGTCCTCACGTCCCACTACATGCACCTCTGACCCCATTCCCTCAAACTTACTACAGACCCTCTCTCCAGTGGTCACCAGTCACTTAACCACAATCTTCAATCTCTCCCTCTCTACTGGCATCTTCCCCTCCTCCTTCAAACACTCTATTATCACTCCACTACTAAAGAAAACGTCCCTTGACCCATCCTGCACAAATAACTACAGACCAGTCTCCAATCTCCCCTTCATCTCTAAACTCCTGGAGCGCCTGGTCTACACCCGCCTCACTCATTACCTCGCCACTCACTCTCTTTTAGATCCATTGCAGTCTGGCTTCCGCCCCTTACATTCTACAGAAACTGCCCTCATCAAAGTGACCAATGACCTTCTGACAGCAAAACGTAATGGTGACCACTCTCTGCTTATCCTTCTTGACCTCTCTGCGGCTTTTGACACTGTCGACCATCAGCTCCTACTCTCTATGCTGCACTCCATTGGCATCAAGGACACTGCTCTCTCCTGGTTCTCTTCCTATCTTTCTGACCGCTCTTTCAGTGTATCTTTTGCTGGCTCCACTTCTTCCCCTCTTCCCCTCACTATTGGGGTCCCTCAGGGTTCAGTCCTTGGCCCTCTCCTCTTCTCTCTCTACACAGCCCCGATCGGACAAACAATCAGCAGATTTGTCTTTCAGTACCATCTTTATGCTGATGACACACAACTATACACTTCAGCCCCTGACCTTACCCCTGCGGTATTAAAGAACACCAATGACTGTCTAACCGCAGTCTCCAATATCATGTCCACTCTCTATCTGAAACTCAACCTTTCCAAAACTGAACTTCTTCTGCTCCCACCCTCTGCCAACCTCCCTAAATCTGACATCTCTCTCGGTGTGCGGCACCACGATAACACCCAGTCAGCAGGCTCGCTGTCTCGGTGTTTTGATGGACACTGATCTCTCCTTCACCCCATACATACAATCTCTCACCCGCTCCTGTCGCTTGCACCTGAAAAATATCTCCAGAATTCGCCCTTTCCTCACCATGGGAACAACTAAAACCCTCACCGTGGCCCTGATTCATTCCCGCCTTGACTACTGTAATTCTTTATTAGCTGGCCTCCCCCACAGTAAGCTTTCCCCTCTCCAGTCTATCCTCAATGCAGCAGCCAGGATCACCTATCTAGCAAACCGTTACTCAGATGTTTCTGCTCTGTGCCAGTCACTACATTGGCTGCCCGTACACTATAGAATCCAATTCAAATTGCTCGTTGTCACCCACAAAGCTATTCATGGTGCGACACCTCCTTACCTCTCCACCCTCATCTCTGTCTACCACCCCACCCGTCCCCTTCGCTCTGAACATGACCTCAGACTAACATCGGCATTAATCCGAACCTCCCATTCCCGACTTCAAGACTTCTCTCGAGCTGCACCAAAACTCTGGAATGTTCTACCCCAAGAAATTAGGACCATCCACAACTTGCATAGCTTCAGACGCTCCCTAAAAACACACCTCTTCAGGGCGGCCTATCCTTCTCCCTAACAGTAGTCACTTAGACGTAAGATATTCATTGTTATAAGCCCCTGTACTTTGTGTTCCCATCCCGTCTTAGATTGTAAGCTCCTTCGAGCAGGGTCACCTTCATTTTCTGCCTTTCTTATTGTATTTCCTAAGTTGATTCTATGTTTTTGGTATGTAACTACTGTTCTGCATTACGTTTCTGTACCGTATATTTTTCTTATATGTACCATTGTACTGTAAAGCGCTGCGGAATATGTTGGCGCTATACAAATAAAGTTTTATTATTATTATTATTATATGCACATATATAATAAACATACTGTACATACAACATGTGTGTTTCTGTTATCTGTGTATATACAGTGTTGGCCAAAAGTATTGACACCTCTGCAATTCTGTCAGATAATCCTCAGTTTCTTCCTGAAAATGATTGCAATCACAAATTCTTTGGTATTATTATCTTCATTTAATTTGTCTTCAATGAAAACAACACAAAAAGAGAATTGTCCTAAAGCCAAGTTGGATCTAATTCCACCAAACATAAAAAAGGGGGTGGACAAAAGTATTGTCACTGTTAGAAAAATCATGTGATGCTTCTCTAATTTGTGTAATTAACAGCACCTGTAACTTACCTGTGGCACCTAACAGGTGTTGGCAATAACTAAATCACACTTGCAGCCAGTTGACATGGATTAAAGTTGACTCAACCTCTGTCCTGTGTCCTTGTGTGCACCACATTGAGCATGGAGAAAAGAAAGAAGACCAAAGAACTGTCTGAGGACTTGAGAAACCAAATTGTGAGGAAGCATGAGCAATCTCAAGGCTACAAGTCCATCTCCAAAGACCTGAATGTTCCTGTGTC
>JARQOC010001814.1:0-34561 GCA_033576535.1 Allobates femoralis | reverse complement strand
AAAACCTTTTTTTGGACCAAAGACCAAGGTGTACGTATACCTTATACAGGTTAGGGCTAAAACCCTTCCAAAAAAACCTTTTACAGTCACCAAAGGTGTACGTATCCCTTTTACAGGTTAGGGAACTAAAACCCTAAATCTTTTGATCTAAAACAGTACCCCACGGGTGTGTCATCCCTTGATACAGGTTGGGAACAAAAATCCAAAATCTTTGTGTTTTAAAAACAGTACCACACTGGGTACGTCATACCTTTTACAGGTTAGGAACAAAAATCCTAATCTCTTGTGATCTCAACAGTCCCACCTGGGTACGTAAACCCTTGATCAGGTTAGGAAAAAATCCTAATCTTTGTGATTCAACAGAAAACCACACTGGTGTACGTAATACTTGATAAGGTTGGGGACTAAAATTCCTAAACCTTTAAAAAGTCACCAACGGTGTACGTCTACCTTAATACAGGTTGGGGACTAAATCCTTTAAAACCAACAGTCACAACGGTGTACGTCTCCCTTAATACAGGTTGGGAAAAAAAATCCAAACTCTTGTGATCTCAACGTCACCAACTGGTGTCGTCAACCTTGATACGGTTGGGGAACAAAAACCTAACTCTTGTGATCTCAACGTTCCCACAGGTTTACTAAAACCTTGAAAAAACAGGTTGGGGAACTAAAATCCTAATCTCTTTAAAACCAACAGTCACCAAGGGTATTTATACCTTATACGGTTAGGGAACAAAAAATCCTAATTCTTGTGATCTCAACAGCACACACTGGTGTAGTCATACCTTGTACAGGTTGGGGAACTAAAACCCTTTCCCTTTGGACCAAAGTCACCACAACTGGTGTAGTCATACCTTGATACAGGTTAGGGAACTAAAATCTAATCTCTTGTGATTCAACGGGTCACCACTGGTGTACGCCCATACCTTGATACAGGTTTAGGGACAAAAAATCCTACTCTAAATATCCAACAGTCACCAACAGGTGTACGTCAACCTTAATACAGGTTAGGGAACTAAAACCCTAACTCTGTGATCTCAAACAGTCACCAACTGGTGTACGTATACCTTGATACAGGTTAGGGAACTAAAACCCTTTCCTCTTTGATCTCAACAGTCACCACACTGGTGTACTTTCTACCTTGATACAGGTTAGGGAACAAAAATCCAATCTCTTGTGATCTCAACAGTCCCCCCAATGGGGTCCCGTCATATTTTGGTTACAGGTTGGGGAAAACTAAAATCCTAATCTCTTGTGATCTCAACAGTCACCCAAAACTGGTTTTAAGTCATTACCTTGATACAGGTTGGGGAAAAATTTAAAACCCTTTAATCTTTTGGGGATTAAAACGTCACCACATTTGGTGTAGGGGCTTTCCATTGATACAGGTTAGGGAACAAAAAACCCAAAATCTCTTGTAAATCTCAACAGTCCCCCACATGGTGTACGTAAAACCCTTGATAAGGTTAGGGAATTTAAAAATCCTAATCTCTTGTGATCTCAAAAAGTCCCCACACTGGGGGTTACGTCATCCCTTGATACAGGTTAGGGACTAAAATCCTCCCCTGAAACCATTAAAGTCACCGGGACAGGGGGTAGTATCCCTTTAAACCCCCTTTTCACGACACGTGACACGCGTTTGTGCCATGAAACCCAATGGGGTTCCCCGGACCGGGGGGGGCACAGCATCTGTGCCATCGGGGGAAAAAAAGCTCCCCCGCAGCAGCATGAAGGGGGTCACTCAGGTGTCACCGTAGTGCTGCTACGTGACAACCCGTAGTTTACCCCCCCAGGGGTGGATTAGCCCCCCCGTGCCCAGGACCCCTCCGATTGGCCGTTTTTAAAACCTTTAAAGTGCCAAAACGGAATGAAATGAAATTTTTTTACCAATGGAAATTTGGGGAAATATTTACATTCTGGGCATCGCCCGATGCATATAGCATCAGGGGATTTGGCGGGGGGGGACCTTTTTTTTTGGGGCTCTGTTTCCCCCCCCCCCAGATCTGATTGGGGCTTAAATTTTTCCATGTGCGGGTACCCTCCAATCAGATTGGAGGGGGTTTTTTTACAATGGCTGACCACGCTCCCCCAGCTTCATCCCCCCCCTTTCCGGGGGGGGGGGGGGAAGGGGGCCGGGGGGGGGGGAAACCGGGGTTTTGGGCCCGCTGCCGCTGCTGCCGCCGAACCCGATCCCGATCCGCCGCTGCTGCCGACTGATCGATCCCCGATCCGCCCCCCCCAAAAACCGGGTTCCGCCCAAATTTCCCCGGTAACTCCTGTCCTGTACCTCCTTACTTCTTTTTCCCCCACTTTCTCTAGTGTCTTCCCCCGCCCCCCGTTTGTAGAAAAAAATAGAATAAAAAAAATCTAAAAAATAACAAAGGTAAACAACAAAATCAACGAAGATAAAAAATATAAAAAAAACAATAAAAGAAACAAGAAAAGATTATAAAAAAAATTAGAAAATCTACTAAAAAAGGAAACAAAAAAAAAATAAATAAAATAGTAAAGATAAACACAAACTCATGAAAGAAAAAAAAAAAACAAAAATCAAAAACAAAAGGAAAAAGTGTAACGAAAAGAAAGGGAAAAAAAAATCAAAATAAATTCTAAAATAACAAAAAAAAAACAAAACAAACAATAAGAAAGTCAAATATAAATAGCAAAACATGCACATGCCATTACTAAAGAAAAAAAACAAGAAAAAAAAACAAAAATAAAAACAAAAAAACAAAAAACAAACCCAATACAAAACAAATGAAATAAAGACACAACCATACTAAAAGAAAAAAAAAAAAATAAATAATCAAAATTAATATACCCCAAAAAAAAAAACAAAATAAATTATAAAAAAAATAAATATGAAAAATAAACAAATAAAAAAAAAAAAAAACAAAGAAAAGAAATGAACAAGTAAAAAATATATAAAAAACGAACATTACAAAAATAAAGGTCATAAAACAACTTGTAAAAACAAAAAAGAAAAAACAGTGAAAAGAACTTTATAAAAAGACAACTATAAACAAAGGAACAAAAAAAAAAAAAAAACAAAATAAACAAAAAAAAAAGAAAATCAAATACATAAAATAAAAAACATATATACACAAACTAAAAAAAAAAAAAGATAAAAGACAAAAGTAAAACAAAAAAAATGCCCAAAAAAAGAGAAAAAATTAAAATGAAGACAACACCCAAAAACAAACTAGAAAAAAAAAATAACAACAAAACTATAACAAAGTATAACAAATCCAAAAAAAAAAAAAAGAACGAATCCCAAACCATAAACCCTGACTTACGTCCCCAATTGTTGTGATGACTGATGAGCAACACACCCAGACATGTTATAGAAAATACGTCTCCCTAACCCAGTAACCCGGAATGATCTACCCACCAACTGGTGTGACTATAGTTGTGCTACCACAAGAGATTAGAGATTTTAGTTTCCCTAACCTGTATCAAGGAATGACTTACACCCTGAGGTTGACAGTAATTAGATCACAAGAGCAATAGGAAATAGTTCCACACCAGTATCAAGTGTGTATTGACGTACCCCAGTGTTGTGACTGTTGAGATCATAAGATGTAAGTGAATTTAGTATCCCTAACCAGGTTCAGGTACGACGTACACCAGTCTGGTGAACAGAGTGATTATATCACAAAGAGATTATTGATATTATGTTCCCTAACCTGTATCTAATTGTATGACGAAAACCAGTGTAGGTGACTGTAGAGATCACAGGAGGTTATAGGATTTAAGTTATCCCAACCATGTTATCAGGTATGACTAAGTTTTGTAACACCAGACTGGTGACCTGTGAGATCACAATGAGATTATGATTATTAATTCCTAACCTGTATCAAGGTAAACGTACACCAGTGTGGAGTACAGTTAGTATCACAAGATGTATTGAATATAGTTCCCTAACCTGTATTCAGGAAGTACGTCACCTGACTGGTGAGCTGTAAATTGTTTCAGTAGAGGATTTTAGACCCTAACCAGATCAAGGTATGACGTACACCATTTTGTGTTGACTGTTGAGATCACAAGAGATTAGGATTATTAGTTATCCCTAACCTTTATCAAGGTGATGACTACTACCAGTGTGTGTGAACTGTAGAGATCACAAGAGATTAGGATTTTAGTTTCCCAAACCTGTAACAAGGTATGACGTCCACCAGTTGGTGACTGTTGAGATCAACAAAGAGATTAGAATTTTAGTTCCTAACCTGTATCAAGGTATGATGTACACCATGTGTGACTGTTGAATCACAATGAGATTAGGACATTTAGATTCCCTAACCTTAATCAATGTATTACGTAACACCAGGTGTGGTGACTGTTGATATCACATTAGTTTAGGATTTTAGTATCTCCCAAACTTGTATCAAAGGTATGACGTACACCCGTCTGGATGTGACTGTTGCGATCAACAAGAGTTAGGATTTTAGTGTCCCGAATCCGTGAATTAAGGTAGATACGTACACCTGTCAGGGTGACTGTACAGGTTTCACAAGAGTGATTTATTATTCCCCTAAACTGTATTAATGTAGTACTGGACATCCCTTTCTGTTGACTTTATAATGGTTTTCAGGAGAGGATTTAGTCCTAAACCTGTATCAAGGTATGACGTTTACACCCAGTGTTTGACTGTTGAGATCACAAGAATTAGGATTGTTAGAGTTCCTAACCTTATCAAGGTATGACGAGTACACCAGTGTGGTAGACTTGTTGAGATCACAAGAGATTAGGATTTTTAGTTCCCTAACCTTATCAGGTATGACGTACACCATTGTGGTGAGTTGTTTGGGTTTCTTTTTTTGTGTGTTGAGATCACAAGAGTTAGGATTTTAGTTCCCCTAACCTGTATTAAGGTATAAGTACACCTGTCTGGTGACTGTAATGGTTTTCACGAGAGGATTTAGTCCCTAACCTTTATTAAGGTAACGAACACCTGTCCTGTGACTTTAATGGTTTCAGGCGAGGATTTTAGTCCTAACCTGTATCAAGGTAATGACGTACACCAGTGTGGTGACTTTGAGATCACAAGGAGATTAGATTTTAGTTTCCCAACCGATCAAGGTATGACGTACACATCAGGTGACTGTTGAGCTTCACAAGAAGTAGGAATTAGTTCCCTAACCTGTATCAAGGTATGACGTACACAAGTGTGGTGACTGGTGAGATCACAAGATGTTAGATTTTAGTTCCCTAAACCAAACCTGATCAGAGTATGACTAACACATCTGGTGACTGTTGTATCACAAGAGAATAGGAATTTTAGTTCCCTATACCTGTATCAATTATGAGACGTACACCAGTGAGTGGTGACTGTTGAGATCACTAAGATGATTAGAATTTAGTTCCCTAACCTGTATCAAGGATTACGATACACCATTGAGGTTGACTGTTGATCATAAGAGGTGTAGGATTTAAGTTTCCTAACCTGTTAACAAAGGTATGACGTACACCAGACTGTGACTGATTAGATCACAAAAGATAGAGAATGTTTAGTTTCGCTAACCTGTAATCAAGGATGACGTAAACCAGTGTGGGACTTATGAGATTCACAAGAGTTAGGATTTTAGTTTCCCTAACATGTACAAGGTATTGACGTAACACCATCTGGTGACTTGTTGAGATCAAAGAGATTATGATTATAAATATCCCTAACCTGAATCAAGGAATTGGACGTTACACCAAGTGAGTGGTGGACTGTTGAGAATCCAACAAGAGGTTAGGAATTATTAGTTCCCGAAACCTGTATTAAGGTAGTACTTACACCTGGCTGTGTGACGTGTAATTGTTTTCAGGAAGGATTTCAAGTCCTTAACCTGTATTAAGTGTAGTACGTACACCTGTCTGGTGACTTTAATGGTTTCATGAGAGGATTTTAGTCCAACCCTTATCATGGATGAACGTACACCAGTGTGTGGACATGTTGAGATCACAAGAATTAGGATATTTTGATCCCCTACCCTGTATCAAGGTATGAGGACGTGTACACCAGTGTGGTATACTGTTGAGAGGATCACAAGAGATTAGGATATTTATTCCCTAACCTTATTAAGGTAGTAACGTACACCTGTCTGGATGACTATGTAATGGTTGCAGGATAGGATTTAAGGACCTAACCTGTACAAGGTACATGACGTACACCAGTGTGTGACTGTTAGCATCACAAAGAGATTAGGATTTTTAGTTCCCTAACCTGTATCGCAGTGTATTGACGTACACCAGTGGTGTGACTGTTGAGATCACAAGAGATTAGGAGATTATTACGTCCCTAACCTGTATCAAGGGAATGACGTACACAGTTGGTGACTGTGATATCACAAGAGATTAGGATTTAGTTGCCCGTAACCTGTATCAAGGTATGATTAACACCATGTGGTGACTGTTTGAGATCACAAGAGATTAGATTTAGTTGCCCATAACCTGTATCAAGGTATGACTTACACCAGTGTGGTGACAGTTGCGATCACAAGAGGTAGAATTTTATAGTTTGGCCCCCCCCCCCCCTATACTTGTAACACGGTATGACGAACACCATTCTGGTGATCTGTTGAGTCACAAGAGGTTAGGTATTTTATGTTACCCTAACTTATTAAGGTAGTAACGTACACCTTCTTGTGACTGTAATGGTTTCACTAGAGATTTTAGAGTCCCTAAACGTGTATTAATGGTAGTACCTACACCTGTCAAGTGACTTGGAATGATCAGGAGAGATTTTAGTTCCCAAACCTGTATCAAGGTATAGACGTACACCAGTAGTGGTGACTGTTGAGATCACAAGAGATTAGATTTTCAAGTCTTCCCTAACCTTATCCAGTGTATGACGTACACCAGAGGTTGAGTGACATGTTTGAGAGATCACAAGAGATTAATGGATTTTATAGTATTCTCAAACCTTTATCAAGGATGACGTACAGCCAGTGAGGTGACTGATGAGGATCACAAGAGATTAAGGATTTTAGTTCCCTAAACCTGTATCAATGTATAGCGTACACCAGTGTTGAGTGACTGTTGAGATCACAAGGGGGATTAGGATATAGTTCCCTAACCTGTGATTAAGGTAGTACATACACCTTTCTGGTGACTGTAATGTTTCACGAGAGGATTATAGATCCCTAACCTTTGATTAAGGTAGTACGTACACCTGTCCTGGTGACTTTAATGGTCAGGAGAGGATTTTAGTCCCTAACCTGTATCAAGGTGTATAGACGTCCACCAGTGTGGATGACTTGTGTTTGAGATCACAATGAGATTAAGGATTTTAGTTCCCGAACCTGTATCAAGGTAATGACTTACACCAGTGTGTTACAGTTGAGATCACAAGAGATTAGGATTATAGTGTTCCCTAACCTAGTATCAAGTATGACGTGACACCATGCTGGTGACTGTTGAGATCACAAGAGATTAGGATTATTAGTTCCCCTAACCTGTAACAAGGTAATGACGTACACCAGTGTGGTGACAGTGAATCACAAGATTTATAGGGATTTTAGTTCCTAACCTGTAATCAAGTGTACTGGACGAACACCAGTCTTGGTGACTGTTGTGCTCACAATAGATTAGGATTTTAGTTCCCTAACCTGTATCAAGGTATGGAACGTACACCATTGGTGACTTGATGAGATCACAAGAGATTAGGATTTTAAGTTCCCAAACCTGAAATCAAGGTATGTACGATACACCATTGTGGTGACTGGTTGAATCATAAGAGGTTAAGGATTTTTGTGTATCCCTAACCTGTATCAATGTATGACGTACACCATCTGGTGACCTGAAGATCACAAGAGATTAGGATTTTAGTTTCCCAGAACCAGTATCAAGTATTGACGTAAACCAGTATGTGGTGCACTGTTGAGATCACAAGAATGTTAGGATTATTATAGTTCCCATAACATGAAATCAATGTATGACTAACACCAGTCTGGTGACTGTGAATCACAAGATATTAGGATTTTAATTTCCCTAACCTGTAGTCAGATATGACGTACACACAGTGTGGTGAACGTGGCGTGAGATACAACAAGATGTTAGGATTTTAGTTCCCTAACCCTGTATTAAGGTATTACGTACACCTGACAAGGTTGACTTTAATGGTTTCAGAGAGGAATTATCCCTAACCGTATAAAGTCTGACGTACACCCAGTGAGGTGACTGTTGTAGGGATCACAAGAGATATGGATTTTAGTTTCCTACACCTGTATCAAGGTATAGACGTACACAGTAGGAGGTGACTGTTGAGATCACAAGAGAGTTACGGATTTTAGTTCCCTAACCTGTAACCCGGTAGGGACGTACCACCAGTGTGTGGTGACTCGTTGAGATCACAAGAGGAAGTAGGAATTTTAGTTCCCTAACCTTGTATCAAGGTATTGACGTACACCATGAGATTAGACTGATTGAGATCACAAGATGGTTAGGATTTTAGTTCCCTAACTGTATCAATGGTATGACTACACCAGTCTGTGACTGTTGATTTACAAAGGTTAGGATTTTAGTTCCCTAAACCGTATTAAGTTAGTAATTACACCTGTCTGGAGACAGCAATTGTTTGCACGAGAGGATTTTAGTCCCTAACCGTTATAAAGGAAGTACTAACACCTCCGGTTGACTTTAATGGTTTCATGTAGAGGATTTTTAGGTCCCTAAACTTGTATCAAAGGGAGACCTTACACCAGTGTGGTGGACTGTGTTGAGAATCCACAAGAGATATAGGATTTTAGTTCCCTAACCTGTATCAAGGTATGACGTACACCAGTGTGGTGACTGAGTTGAGATCACAAGAGGATTTGGATTTTAGTTCCCTAACCTTGATCAAGGATGACGTACACAATCTGGTAGACTGTGAGATCATCTAAGAGATAGGATTTTAGAGCTTCCCTAACCTGTAATCAAGGATATGAGCGTACACATTGTGTGACTGTTGAGATCACAAGATGTGATAGGGATGTTTAGTTTTCCTAACCTGTATCAAGGTATTACGTACATACCAGTCTGGTGACCTTTGTTATCACAAAGATAATAGGATATTAGTTCCAAAACTCTGTATCAAGGTGTATTACGACCACCAGTGTGTGACTGATGAATCACAAGTGATAATTAGGATTGTAGTTCCCTAACCTTTATCAAGTAATGACTACCCAGTGTGGTACTTGTGAGATCATAAGAGGTATAGGATTTTATGTCCAAACTGTATACAGGTGTAATGAACGTACACCATGTCAGCGAGACTGATTGATATCACAAGAGAATAGGGATATTTATGTTCCCTTAGACCTGTGATTCAAGGTATAGACGTAAACCATTGTGGTGTTACTGTTTGAGATCACACATATGTTAGAATTCTAGTTCACCTAACATGTACAAGGTAATGACGTACACCAGTCTGGTGACTGTTGAAGACACACGAGATAAGGATATTTAATTCCCTCACTGTATCAACGGTATGACGTACACCATTGTGGTGACTGAAGAGTTCACAAGAGTTAGGATTTTAGTTCCTAACCTTTAATAAGGTAGAACGTAACACCAGATCTTGTGACTGTAATGGTTTTCACGAGAGGATTTTAAGTCCCTAAAACAGTAAATAAGGTAGTACGACACCTGCAGGTTACAATTAAAGGTTTTCCGCGAGATGATTTCAGTCCCTAACCTGTATCACGGAAGACGTACACCAGTGTAGTGACTGTTGAGATCACAAGAGAATTAGGATTTTAGTTCCCTAACCTGTATCAAGTGTAATACGTTACACATCGTGTGACTGTTGATATCACAATGCGAATTAGGATTTTAGTTCCCAACCAGTATCAATGTATTACGAACACCAGCTGGTGACTAGTTGAGATCACAATAGATTAGGATTATTAGTATCCCCAACCTGTATCAAGTTTTTTATAATTACAATGGGGAACCGTTACACCAGTGTTGTAACTGTTAGATCACAAGAGTAATGGAATTTAGTTCCCTAACCTGTATCCAGTTATGACGTACACCAGTCAGGTGCCTGTTTGATCACACGAGATTAGGTGCGATTTAATAGTTCCCTAACCTGTATCATAGGTATGACGACACAGTGATGTGGTGTGACTGGTAGATATCACAATAGATTAGGATTTATAGTTCCCAACCTGTATCAAGGTATGACTTACACCAGTGTGTGACAGTATTTAGATCATAAGAGGTTAAGGATTTTAGTTTCCTAACCTGTATCAAGGTAAGACTTACACCAGTCTGGTGACAGATGAGATCCAAGGAGATTAGAGATTTTAGTCCCTAACCTGTATCAAGGTAGACATAAACCAGTGTGGGTGACTGTATGAGATCACAAGCAGGATATATTTTAGTTCCCTAACATGATCAAGAAGACGTACACCAGTCCTGTGTGACTGTTGAGATCACAAGAGATTAGGTTTTTAATTACCCAAAACCTTATTCAAGGTGATGACAGTTACACCAGTGTGGTGACCTGTTGAGATCACAAAGGTTAGTGATTAGTTTTTCCCCTAACCTGTATTAAGGTGTACGTACACCTTCCTTTGACTGTTAATGAGTTTTCCGAGAGGATTTAGTCCCTAACCTGTATTAAATGGTAGTACGTACACATCCTTCCTTGTGGGACTTTAATGGTTTTCAGGATAGTAGATTTTAGTCCCTAAACCTGTATACAAGGTATGACTTACACCATTTGGTTACTGTTGAGATCACAAGAAATTAGGATTTTAGTTCCCTAACCGTATCAATGTATGACGTAACACCAGTGTGGTGACTGTGAGATCAACAAAGAGATTATAGGATTTTAGTTCCACTAACCTGTATCAAGGTATGACTACACCAGTGTGGTGACTGTTTGAGATCACAAGAATTAGATTATTTAGTTCCTAACCTGTAAACAAGTATGACGTACACCAGTGTTGTGACTTTTGATGATCACAAGAGGATAGGATTTATAAGTTCCCTAACTTGTATCAAGAATGACGTACACCAATCTGTGACTGTTTTGAGTTTTACAATAGGTTAGGATTTTAGTTCCCTACCCTGTAATTAAGGGTAGTACTACACCTGTCTGGTGACGTGTAATGGTTCACGAGAGGATTTTAGTCCCAAACCTGTTAATTAAGGTAGTACGTACACCTTTGTCTGGTGGACTTAATGGTTATCAGGAGAGGATTTTAGTCCTAACCTGTACAAGGAATGACGTACACCAGTGTGGAGACTGTTGAGATCACAAGAGATTAGGAATTTAGTTCCCTAACCTGTATCAAGGTTATGACATACACCAGTGTGGTGACAGTTTTTTGAGAACACAAGATTAGGATTTATAGTTTCCCCTAACCTTTAACACAGTATGACGTTACACCATGTCGTGACTGTTTGAGATCACAAGAATGATTAGATTTATAGTTCCCTATAACCTGTATACAAGTAATGACTAACACCCAGTGTCTGGTGACTGTTGAATCACAAGAGGTTAGGATATAGTTCCCCTAACCTGTATCAAGGTATGACGTACTCCAGTCTGGTGACTGTTGTGAACACAAGATATTAGGATTTTAGTTCCCTAACCAGTATCAAGGTATGAACGTACACCAGTGATTGTGACTGTTGAGATCACAAGAGATTAGGATTTTAGTTCCCTAACCTGTAACATAGGTATGACTACACACATTGTGGTGTGACTGATGAGATCAATAAGAGGTTAGGATTTAGTTACCCTAACCTGTATCAAGGTATGACGTACACCAGCTGGTGAACTGAATAGATCACAAAGATTAGATTTTAGTTCCCTAACTGTATCAAGGTATGACGTAAACCATTGTGGTGACTGTTTGATATCAACAAGAGTTTAGATTTTTAGTTCCCTAACATGTATTAAGGTATGAACGTACACAATCTGTGTGACTGTTTGAGAATCACCAGGATTAGGATTTTAATTACCCAAACCTTTATCACTGGTGTTTGACTTACACCATGGGTGACTGTTGAGAACACAAGATTGTAGGATATTAGTTCCCTAACCAGTTATAAAGGTAGTACGACACCTGTCCCTTGTGACTGTAAAGGTTTCAGGAGAGGATTTTAGTCCTTAACCTGTATTAAGGTAGTACGTACACCTGTTACTGTGAACTTTAATGGATCAGGAGAGGATTTAGTCCAACCTGTATCAAGGTATGACGTACACCATTGTGGTGACTGTTGAATCAAAAAGAGATTAGTGATTTTAGTTCCCTAACCCGTAATCAAGGTATGACGTATCACCAGTGGTGTTGACTGTTTTGAGATCACAAGAGATTAGTATTTTAAGTTCCCTAACCTGTAATCAAGAGTATGACGAACACCAGTGTTGATGACTGTTGAGATCACAAGTAGGTTAGAATTTAGTTCCCTAACTTGTATCAAGTAGACGAACACCATGTCTGGTGACTGTTAGTTTCTCAAGAGGTTAGGATTTTTAGTTCCCCTAACCTGTATTATAAAGGGATTACGTACACCTGTCTGGTGACTGTAATGGTTTCACGAGAGTGAATTTTTATTCCCTAAACTTTATTAAGGTAAGTACGTACACCTGTCTGGTGACTTAATTGGTATCAGTGAGAGTATTTCAGTTCCCTAACCTGTACAAGGTATGACTACACCAAGTGTGGTGACTGTTGAGAACACAAGAAGAATTGTAGGATTTTAGTTCCCCTGAACCTGTATCAAGTATTGACGTACACCAGTGTTGGTGACTGTTGAATCACAAGAGATTATGAATTTTGTTCTCTAACCTGTATCAGGTAATGCGTACACCAGTGGTGGGTGACTGTAGATCACAATAGATATAGGATTTATAGTCCCAAAACCAGTACAAGGTTTTGGACGTATCACCAGTGTGGAGACTGTTGAGAACACAAACGGTATAGGATTTAAGTTATCCCTAACCTGTATTAAGGTAGTACGTACACCTGTCTGTGTGACTGTAATGGTTTCACGAGAGGATTTTAGTCCCTAACCTGTATAAAGTGTAGTACGTACACCTTCAGGTGACATTAATGGTTTTTTCAGGATGAGTGGAATTTTAAGTCCCCTAACCTGTATCAAGGTATGACTACACCATTGTGGTGACTTTTCTGAGATCACAAGAGATTAGGATTTTAGTTCCCCTAACCTGAATCAAGGAAATGACGTACCACCAGAGTGGTTGACTGTTGAGATCACAAAGATTAATGATTAATATTAGTTCCCTAACTGTATCAATGAATGACGTACACCAGTAGTGGTGACTGTTGAGATCACAAGAGATTAGGAATTTAGTTCCAAACCTGTAGCAAGGTATGACGTTACACCATGTGGATTGACTCGTTGAGATCACAATTTAGATTAGATTTTAGTTCCCTAACCCTGTTATCCAAGGTATGACTACACCTAGTGTGGTGACTGTTTGAGATCACAAGAGAATAGGATTTTAGTTCCCTAACCTGTATCAAGGTATGCACGTACACCCGTGCTTGTGACTTGTTGAGAAACACAAGAGATTAGGATTTTAGTTCCCTAACCTGTATCAAGGTATGACGTACACCAGTGAGGTGACTGTTGAGATCACAAGAGGTAAGGTAAGTATAGTTCCCTAACCTTATCAAGGTATGACGGACACCAGTCTGGTGACTGTGTTGTGATCACAAGAGATTAGGATTTTTAGTTCCCTAACCTGTACAAGGTATGACGTACACCAGTGTGGTGACTGTTGAGATCACAAGAGATTAGGAATTTAGTTCCCTAACCTGTATCAAGGTATGACGTACACCAGTGTGTGACTGTAGAGATCATAAGAGGTAATGAGATTTTAGTTCCCTAACCTGTATTCAATGTATGACGATACACCATCTGGGTGACTGATGAGATCACAGAGATTAGGATATTTAGAGTTCCCTAACCTTTAATCAAGTGTTAAGACGTAAACCCAGTGTGGGACTGTTGATATTCACAAATATGTTGGATTTTATAGTATCCCTAACATGTATCAAAGGTATGACGTACACCAGTCTTGTGACTGTGTTGAGATCACAAGAGATTAGGATTTTAAATTCTCCTACCTGTAACAAGGTATGACCTACACCAGTGTGATGTGACAGGATAGATCACAAGAGGTTAGTGATTTATATAGTACCCTAACCTGTATTAAGGTAGTACGTACACCTGGTCTGGTGACTGAAATGTGTTTTCAGAGGAGATGTATTTTAAGGCACCTAACCTGTAAAAAGGTAGTACATACCCCTGACTGTGACATAATAGATTTCAGAGATAGGTTTAGTCCTAACCTGTATCAAGTATGACGAACACCAGTGTGTGTGACTTGATGAGATCACAAGAGATAAGGATTATTTAGTTTCCCTAAACCTGAAAACAAGTGTATGACGTGTACACCAGAAGTTGTGACTGTTGAGATCACAAGTAGATTAGGTATTTTAGTATCCCTAACCTGTATCAAGGTATGACGTAACACAGAGTGGAGACTGTTGAGATCACAAGAGATAGGAATTTAAGTTCCCTAACCATGTATCAAGGTATGTCGTACACCATTGTGGTGACTGTAGAGTCAACAATATGTATAGGAATTTAGTTCCCTAACTTGTATCAATATGACTTACACCAGACTGGTGACTGTGATTCTTCACAGAGGTTAGGATTATAGTTCCCTAACCAGTAATAAGTAGTACGTACACCTGTCTGTACTTGTAAAGGTTCAGTGCGTAGAGGTATATTAGTCCCTAAACAGTAATTAAGGTAGTACGACAACCTGTCATGGTGACTTTAAAGGTTTCAGGAGATGGATATCAGTCCCTAACCTTAATCAAGGTATCGGACGTACCCCCATTGTGAGACTGGTTTGAGATCCACAAGAGATTAGAGATTTTTAGTACCCAATCCTGTAATCAAGGTATGACTGTACACCATGTGGAGACGTTGAGATCACAGAGATTCGATTTTTAGTTCTCAACCGTAATCATGGTATGACGTACACCAGAGTATGGTGACTGTTGAGATCACAAGAGATAGGATTTTAGTTCCTAACCTGTCTCAAAGGTATGACGTACACCAGTGGGTGACTGTTGATATCACAAGAGGTTAGGGAATTTAAGTACCTAACCTTGTAATAAGGTAGTAACGACACCTGATCTGTGTGACTGAAAATGGTTTTTCACGAGAGGATTTTAGTTCCTAACCTGTATTACCCCTTCAGACCGACCTATATTGACCCTAGAGACCGAGGCATTTTTTTGGCAAATCTGACCATGTCCCTTTATGAGGTTAAACTCGTGAACCTTCATTGGTGTATCCTAGCGATTCTGAGATTGTTTATTATCGTGACAAATTGGGCTTCATGATAGTAGATAAATATTAGGTCGATTATTTTTTCACAAATAAACGCAAAAATTAAGAAATTTGGCAAAAAATGTTGAAAAATTTGAGCAATTTTTAAATTTATGAATTTTAATTCTGCTAAACCAGATTATGTTTATGTTCCACAAAATAATAATAAAGTAAACATTTCCCACATGACTACTCATACATCAGTCACAATTTTTGTGAAGAAAAACATTTTTTGTCGGTACGATATAAGGGTTCAAATGTTCATGAGTAATTTTTCATTACTTAAGCTAAACTTTACAAAACCATATTTTTAGTGACCACATCACATTGAATCCCTTTGAGGGTGTACATGATAGACAACACCAAAAGTGACACCATTCAAAAACTGCACCCCTCAAGCTAACTCAAAACTATATTCATGGAATATTATTAACCCTTCAGTGCTTTCCACAGAAACTAAATAAAGTTGAAGAAAAAAAGGACTTTTAACTTTGTAACAAAAATGTTCTTTAGCTTCAATTCTTGTCATTTTCACATGTGGACAGGATAAAAATGCATCCCTAAAATGTGTTGGGCAAATTTCTCCTGAGTACACGATACCTCATATGTGGGTCCATAACCCACTGTTATGGTCGCACGGCAGGGGGCTCAGAAGGGAGGACACATTTGAATTTTGGAGCCCAATTTTCCGTTCAAGAAATGTGATTGGCGCTCCTTCTCTACATGAGCCCTGCCATGTGCGCCCAAACAGTTGGTTTATGACCACATATAGTTATCCGTGTACTCAGAGAAATTGCCAAAGAACCAAGTGTTATTTGGATGGTATTTTATTCCTTTGCCCATGTGAAACTGAAAAAATGTAGGCAAAAAGAATTTTTTGTGAAAAAAAAAGTGCTTTTCATTATAAGGATCAATTTGTGAAGCATCTGGGGTTCAACGTGCTCACATGCATCTATGATACGTTCCTTAGGGGTCTAGTTTCCAAAATGGGTTCACTTAGGGCGGCTCCAATGTGGAGAAACACAGGTACCCTCCAAACGCAACATGGTGTCCCGCTAACAATTTGATGAAAAATTAGGCGCACAAATTTGTGAGCCGGGGCACCATGTTAGCAGTTTGGAGGGTCCTGTGTGTCTCCCACCATTGGAGCTCCCCACAAGAGACCCCATTTTGGAAAACTAGACCCCCAAAGGGAACATAGTCAATGATGCATAGTGGAGCACTTTGTGATCCCCCAGATTCTTCACAAAAACATTAACATCCATAATCAAATGAAAAAATAAATTTTATTGTTGGAAAGAAAAAAAAAAAAGTGCTGTTTCATTATATTTATGGACTGAATTTAGAAGCATCTGGGGTTTCAAAGTGCTCACTATGCATCTAGATACGTTCCAATAAAGGACTAGTATCCCAAATGGGTCACTTGTGGGGGAGCTCCAATGTGGATACACCCGGGGCTCTCCATACGCAACATGGTGTCCACAAAACAATTGTAATTGTATAGCAGACACCATGTAGGATATGGAGATGCCCCCTGTGTCCCTAAAAACATTGTAGCTCCCCCACAAGTGACCCCATCCACAATTTTGGAAACTAGCCCCCCCCCAATTAAACATATCTAGATCAAAATGGGGTCACTTGTGGGGGAGCTCCAATGTTTATGGCATACAGGGGCTCTCCATACGCGAACCTGGTGTCCGCTAACAATTCGAATTAGTTTCGCAAACCACCAATGCGTATGGCGAGCCCCTGTATGCCTAAACATTGGAGCCCCCCACAAGATTGACCCCATCCAAAATAGACCATAGATTACACATCTGTACCAGCCTCGAGAAAGACAGGTCAACAGTGTAACCTGCGATTTCTGTCGTGGAAGGGATTTGTTTCTAGCACCGGACTGAGACCCAAAGCCATGGTAAAGACTAAGGGTGCTCTTATTAGTGCAAGGTCCAATGTTCGGGTGTTTGTGTCATGTGTGTGTGTGTGTGTGTGTGTGATGTTGTGTATGTCCCTGCTGGTGATGGGCGAGTTGTGTAGGAAAGGTCAGTAATTATACAGTCCGTGGACTTTGATTAATTTTGAAGCATTCATGTCAAACAAAGTCCCTGGTATGTCTGGACACGTTTCACACAGAAACGAGAGAGCTTTCTTTGTCCCCCTTTTATGGCAGACCCGGCACGTTTATCTGTCAGAAGTTGCGACCCACGGGGAAAATGTTGCCCTGTGTACCACACTGGAGACTTCTATTCCAAGGAGTGCTGGGGCCTGCGCTATCTTCTTCTTCTCCTGCCTCCTCTTCTAAACATCCAGGTCCTTGATCACCTACTCCTGGAACTGGAGGAAGGTGTTGGTGGTCTGGCGCTGCACATCGGATAGCATCTTATGCTTATACATTGCCATCTGTATGATGTGTCACGGCCAGTTTTTTGTACCAAACCATCGCCTTCCGCCATGGCACTGTAGGGCAGGAGGACTTGATCAGAAAGAATCAAACTCCCTCCCATGTTCTTTGTTGTACCCCAGGGCACAGTCCGTTTGTAGACCTGTGCTTGGGGTACGTCTGGTGGAGGTGGCCGTGGTGCCGGTACCATGGATTGTGGTCAAGAAAAAAGACATGCCTTTTGTCTTTGAACATAACCACAACCATGTTGCCGCTACATTGGTGCCTCGTTGACTCTCACCTTTTTGGGAGAGGCTGCTCAAATTTTAGCGCAAAGGGAGACCCCTCTGGTTTATGTGCGCACAGTACCGGTCAACGGCGGTAGTTTCTGGCAGAGAGACTGAAATAGTGTATACTTGTATAAAAGTTATCAACGTATAGATGGTAAACCTTTAACAAGTAGTGGGAGGATCCAAGTCCCAACACAATTTTTCCACTCACCCCCCAGAGGCAGGGGGACACACTGGGTGGCTGGATCCTGGAATCCATACCTTCATACACTCTAAAGCTGTGATGTACCCTGAGGTACTCTCACACAGCTTAGATGTTTGATTCCATACCCTCGGCCCTCTTGCTGGGCAGATTAATTGCCGGAATTGAAGCCCCCTTAGAAGTGGATGAGGGATTCATCCCACAAATTTTCCCGTTCTGGAACGTACACTTCAGCAAACTTGTTGCTGAAATGTTCGACGACTCTGCCGAATTTTGAACATTCTGTCAAAATCGGGTCATCGCGGTGAAGGCTGTCCGAAGTTGTCCCTAAAATGCAAGATTTATGTGATGGCCTCAAATCGTTTCGGCCATCACCGCACCGACCAATTGGAGTGTATAGAAAAATATCTTTACTCCAGTAATTGGCGGATTTCTGGTTTCTTCAACAATCCCCAATGTGGAAGTACCAGTCCCCAATAGTTCAACATTTCTACTGAGTCCACGGACACCAAGATGAAAAAGTTGAATGTTGGTTTTTGGTGGCCAAGAATTGTTTGGGCGTAGATGATGTCTGCTCCACCATGAGACGCACAAAGGCCTCAGAGAAATAGACTTTGAAAAAGTTCTATTTCCCTGATGTTGCCGTCTCGAGCTTGGATTCTATTGGGGTAAGGAAATCCGGAATCTGTGGAGTGTAATTTATTCAGGGGAAAAAACAAAAAACGGGATTCCACACGGGGCCCTGGTGCTAGGATGGGCGTGACTAGCACCAGTTAGGGTTTACTCACAGTTGGCTGTAGGGTGTTCCCTCCATGGCCTCCGGCTCCTCTTACTCCAGGCTCCGCTCCTCTTCAACGTCCTCCAGGCTCTTCTCCCCCGGCCTCTGGTCGATGTCTTGTCCTGCGACGTCGTCTTAGAGTGTGCGAGTCGGTGTCACTGTATGAGGAAGAATGGAGGAATAGAGGATGTTGGTGTCCACTCCTCTCTGTTCGGCATCGGAGGCTAAAATAAGCAAAGCCTCCACATGCGAGTACGCCCTTTCTGGCCGTGATGACTGGACAGCGGGACGGGCGGGACATTTTTGATATTGTGCTTGTTGTGTACGTGTAAAAAAAAATCTCAACTTTATTACAGTGTGAGTGTACGTGTGCGTCTGTGTGAGTGTGAGTGTTTGTGTAACTGTCTATAACAGTCACGTGTGGAGGCGGTCAGGCGAGTGGTGTGGGCAGTCAGGCGTGTGGGGGGGGTGGGCATTCAGGCCGAGGGGAGGGGGGTGGGCAAGTCAGGCGGGGGGGGAAGTGGGCATCAGGCGTGGATGGGGGGGGGTGTGGCAGTCAGGCGTGGGGGGTGGGCAGTCAGATGCACTGCCACGGATGGGCACTCAGGCACGTAGTGGCACTCAGGCACGGAGCGTCAGTCAGGCACGAGCGCATTCAGTCACGGAGGGCATACAGGCACGGCGTACGGAGGGCACTCAGGCACGGTCGCACAGTCAGTCACGAGGCCACTCGGCACGGCTGCTGCAGTCAGGCACAGAGGGCACTCAGGCAACGGCGCAAGGAGGGCACTCCGGCACGCGCTGCACTCAAGCAACGGCGCGCACTCAGGTCACGGAGGCGCGCACTCAGGCTCGGCGCGCACTCAGCACGGCGCGCACACAGGCACGGAGGGGTGGGTGGGGGGTGGGTTGGGGGGCTGTGGGGGGGGGCACTCAGGCACGGCGCGCATCAGGCACTGAGGGCACTCTAGGCACGGAGGGCACTCAGGCACAGGCCACGCAGTCAGCACAGGCAAAGAGCGCAGTCAGGCACATGAGGGCACTCAGGACACAGCGCACTGAGAGCACTCAGAGCACGGAGAGGGCACTCAGGCACAGCACGCAGTCAGTGCACAGGCCCAGAGGGCACTCAGGCACATGCGCACGTAGGGCACTCATCACGAGAGCACTCAGCACGGCGCGCACTCAGGCACGTCGCGTCACATCACGGCAACGTTACGAGGCAGCGCACTCATGCACTGCGCGCACACAGGCACGCGCGCACTTCAGGCACGGCGCGCACTCAGCACGGAGGTCACTCAGCACGGAGGCACTCAGCACGGAGCGCGCAGTCCAGGACGGAGGGCAACTCAGCACGGCGCTGCAGTCATGGCACGGAGGGGCACTCAGGCACGGTGCGCACTCAGGCACGGAGTGCACTCAGGCACGGAGGGCACTCAGCACAGGCAACTAGCGCAGTCCGGCACGGAGGGCACTGCGGCACAGCGCACGGAGGGCACTCAGGCCCACGGTGCGAATCAGTCAGGCACGGAGGCCACTCAGGCACGGCGCGCAGTCAGGCACGGCGCGCAGTCAAGGACACAGGCCGCTCAGTCAGGCACGGCTCGCAGTCAGCACTGGAGGGCACACAGGCACGGCGCGCATTCAGGCCCGGAAGGGCACTCAGGCACGGAGGGCAACTCAGGCACGGAGGGACACTCAGCACGGAGGCACTCAGAGCACAGGCACGCAGATGCCATGCAACAGCGCACAGAGCGCAGTCAGGCACAGAGGGCCTCCAGGCACAGCGCACGGAGAGCACTCAGGCACGGCGCGCAGTCAGTCACGGCGCGTCAGTCAGGCACGGCGCGCATCAGGCACGGAGGTGGCACTCAGGCACGCGCGCACTCAGCACGGAGGCACGTCAGGCACGGAGGGCACTCAGGCACGGAGGGCACACAGGCACAGGCACGCAGTCAGGCAACAGAGGCACGCAGTCAGGCACAGGCACAGAGCGCAGTCAGTGCACAGGCACAGAGCGCAGTCAGGCCGACAGGTCGGCAAGGCTCATGCACACGGGGGTGTGTGCAACCTCAGCACATCGGTGGTGGGTGCACTCATGGCAACACGGGGGGGGGGGGATGCACACAGGCACACGGGGGGGGGTGCACTCAGGCCACCACCCTGGGGTGTGGGGTGGTGTGCACTCAGGCCACACGGGGTGGGGGGGGTGCACTCATGCACACGGAGGGGGGGGGTGCACTCATGGCACACGTGGGGGGGGGGTGCACTCAGGCACACGGGGTGGGGGGGGGAGCACTCAGGCACCCGGTGGGGGGGGCACTCAGGCACACGGGGGGGGGGGGTGCACTCAGGCACACGGGGTGATGGTGGCACTTCAGGTACACGTTGGGATGTGGGGTGCACTCATGTGACACGGGGGAGGGGGTGCACTCAGGTACACGGGGAGGGGTGCACTCAGGTACACGGGTGGAGGGGTGCACTCAGGTACACGTGGAGGGGTGTGCACACATGAGTACACGGGGAGGGTGTGCACTCAGTGTACACGGGGGAGGGTGTTGCACTCAGGTACACGGGGAGTGGAGGTGGCACTCAGGTACACGGGGAGGGTGCACTCAGGTACACGGGGGGAGGGGTGCACGCAGTGAACACGTGGGTGGGTGGGTGCACTCAGGTACACGGGGGGGGGGGTGCACTCAAGGTACACGTGGGGGGGGGGGTGCACGGGGCGGTGGAGGGGGCAGACCAGATGTAAAGGGGGCTGATAAAATGGAGGAGCAGGCAGCATCAGGAGGGGTGTGATCACGGTGAAAGGGGTTTGATCACAGGCTCAGGGAATTTAGATTTAACACCATCGAGGCTGCTCAGCTGCAGTCTGCGACCAGCAGGTGCCTAACACCGCTGCAGAAGGAGGGCACCAGCCGGGTGGATTGCGAGTGGGAGATGGAGCGAGGGACCTGTAGGGTGGTGGAGGGATGAAATTGGACTGGGTAGGAGGGGGTTGGGGAAAGGGGAAGGGGGGAAAACAGACTCGGACGGCGGGGGGGCGGGGAAGACACTAGAGAAAGTATGGGAATAGAAGTAAGGAGGGTACATGGACATGAGTTACCTTGTGTAATTGGCGGATTCGTTGGAGGGTCGGAACGGGGAATCCGATCAGTCGGCCAGCAGTCGAGCGGATCGATCATTCGGCAGGCAGCATCGGCAGCTGGTACCCAGCACGCTACCTCGGCTTCCACGGACGGGATGAAGCTGTGTGGAGGCTGTGGTCAGTCCATTTCGTAAACAAAACCCCCTCTCACATCTGATGTGGAGTGGTAGCGTCACATTGGACACTAGCCACAATCAGATCTGGTGGAGGGGGGGCACAGGAGCACACAGTCCCCCAGCAATGCCTGATGCTATATGCATCAGCGATGCC
The DNA here is from genome assembly GCA_033576535.1 of Allobates femoralis. Lineage (NCBI taxonomy): Eukaryota > Metazoa > Chordata > Amphibia > Anura > Aromobatidae > Allobates > Allobates femoralis. The sequence continues at coordinate 12,133 of JARQOC010001814.1, read as the reverse complement.
CCGCAATGTAAATATTTCACAATTTCCATGGTGAAATAGATTCATTCATCCGATGGCAATTTCAGTTTTGACCGGCCAATCGAGTGGGTCCTGGGCACAGGGGGGCTAACCCCCCCTGTTGGGTCAACTGACAGTTGTCACGAGCAGCAGCTACGGTGGACAACTGAGGACCCCATTCCAAGCTGCTAGTCAGGGTAGTCGTTTTCCCCGATGGCACAGATGCTGTGCCACCGTTCGGTGAACGCATTGGATTTCATGGCACAAACTGCTGTGTAACGTGTCGTGAAGGGTTAAGGTAAAAGTACGTACACCTGTCTGGTGACTAAATGGTTTCAGGAGATGGATTTAGTCCCTAACCTTGTATCAAGGTATGACGTACACCAGTGTGTGACATTTGAGATTCACAATAGAATAGGATTAGTTCCCTAACCTGTTATCAGGTATGACGAACACCAGTGTGGGGACTGTAGAGATCACAAGAGATTTAGGTATTATGTTATCCTAAACCTTTATCGAATGTATGACGTACACCAGTGTGGGAGACTGTGAGATCACAAATGCGATTAATTTTAGTTTCCCTACACCTGTATCAAGGTATGGACCGTACACCAGTGTGGTGACTGTTGATAATCAAAAGAGATTATGATTTTAGTTCCTAACCTGTATCAAGCGGTTATGACGTACACCAGTGTGTGAACCGTTGAGATCACAATATATTAGGATTTTGTGTTCCCTAACCTTATCAAGGTAGGACTAACACTAAGTGTTTGACTGTTGAGATCACAATAGATTAGTTTTTTTTAGGTTTCCCCTAACCTGTATCACGGTATACGTACACCAGTGTGGTGACTGTTGAGATCACAAGAGATTGGGATTTTAGTCTCCAAACCTGTATCAAGGTATGACTACACAGTGTGGGTGACTGATGAGAATCACAAGAGATTAGAATTTTAGTTCCCTAACCTGATATCAAGTATGACTTCCACCAAGTGTAGGTGGACTGTTGGAGATCACAAGAGATAGGATTATTAGTTCCTACTGTATCAAGGTAGACTTACACCAGTTGTGGTTGTACTGATTGATAATCACAAGATAGTTGAGGATTTTATTCCCAAACATGTATCAAGGTATGAACGTACACCAGTGTGGTTGACTGAGTTGAGATCACAGAGATTAGGAGTTTTAATTCCCTAACCTGTATCTAGGTATGACGTACACCAGTGTGTGTGACTAGTAGATATCACAGATATGTTAGTGATTTTAAGTTCCCTAACACTGTATTAAGGTTATACGTTACACCAGTCTGGTGACTGAAATGCGTTTCACGATAGGATTTTAGTCCCTAACCTGATATTTAATGGTTGTACATACACCTGTCTGGTGACTTTAACTCGTTTCATGAGAGATTTTTAGTCCCTAACCTGTAATCAAGGTATGACGAATCACCAGTTGTGGATTACAGTTGAGATCACAAGATATTAGATTATAGTTCTCTAACCTGTATCAAGGTATGACGTACACCAGTGTTGTACTGTTGAATCACAAGAGATTAGGATTTTTAGTACCCCAAACCTGTATCAAGGTATGACCGTACACCAGTGTGGTTACTGTTGAATGATCACAAGAGATTGATTTTAGTTCCCTAACCATGTAACATGGAATGACTAACACAGTGAGGTGACTGTATGAGATTCATACAAGAGATTAGGATTTTAGTTCCTAACCGATGTATTAAGGTAGTACGAGTAACACCTTCCTGGTGACTGTAATGGTTCAGATAGGATTAAGTCCCTAACCAGATCAAGGTATTACGTACACAGTGTGGTTGACTGTTGAGATCACAAGAGAATAGGATTTTTAGATTCCCTAACCTGAATCAGGGGTGAGGTATGACGTACACCATGTGGTGACTTGTTGAGAGAATCAAAAGAGAATAGGATTTAAGTTCCCAAACCAGTATCATTGTAAGACGAACACCAGTGTGGTGACTGTTTGAGATCGCAAGAGATTAGGAATTTAGTTCCCTAACCTGTATCAAGGTATGACGTACACCAGTGTGGTTACTGTTGAGATCACAAGAGATAAGGATTTTAGTTCCCTAAACCCTGTATTAAGGGTAGTACGTACACCTGTCTGGTGACTGTAATGGTTTCACGGAGATTTTAGTCCCTAACCTGAAATAAGGTAGATACGTACACCATCATGTGTGACTTTAAATCGTTTCAGGAGAGGATAATTAGTTCCCTAACCAGAATCAATTGTATGAAGTACACCAGTGTGGTGACTGTAGAGATCACAAAGGAGTATTAGTATATTAGTTTCCCAAACGCTGTACAAGGTATGACGTACACCAGTTGTGTGAGACTGTTGAGATCACAAGAGATTAGGATTTTAGTTCCCCTACACCTGTACATGGTATGACTTACACCAGTGTGTTGTGACCTGTGATATCCAAGAGATTAGATTTTAGTATCCTAACCTGTATCAATGTTATGTACTTACCCCAGTGTTGGTGACTGTTGAGATCACAAGAGATTAGGATTTAGTACCCTAACAGTTTTTAAGGTAGTACGTACACCTCTGGAGACTGTAAAGGTGTCAGGAGAGAGATTTTAGTCCCTAACCTGTATCAATGGTATGACGTACACCAGTGGTGGTTGACTGTTGAGATCACAAGAGTTAGATTTAGTTCCCTACCTGTATCAAGTTATGACGTACACCAGTCTGGTGACTGTTGAGAAAAATCACAAGAGATTAGGATATTTAGTTCCCTAACCTTGTATCAAGGTATGACGTACACAGTTGGTGACAGTTGAGAATCACAAGGATTAGGATTTATAGTTTCCCTAACCTGGTATCAAGGTAAGACGTACACCGTTGTGGGCTGACTGGCTTTGAGATCACAATAGATTAGGATATTTAGTTCCCAACCTGTATTAAGGTAGTACGTACACCTTCTGGTGACTTAATGTGTTTCACTATAGGATTTATCCGCCTAACCTGTATAATGTATACGTACACCTGTCTGGTGACTTTAATCGTTCAGAGAGGATTTTAGTCCCCTAACCTGTGATCCAAGGTATGACGTACACCAGTGTGGACTGATTGAAGATCACGAGTAGATTAGGGATTTGTCTCAAACCTTTATCAAGGTAAACGTACACCAGAGTGTGTGACTGTTGAGATCGACAAGAGATTTATGATTTTAGTTTCCCTAACCTGACATCAAGGTTATGACGTATCACCAGTGTGTGAGACTGTTGAGATCACAAGAGGTTAGGATTTTTAGTTCCCTAACCTGTATTAGAAGTTAGTTTCGAACACCAGTCAGGTGACTAGTAATTGTTTTCACAGAGTGATATTTAGTCCTAACCTGTATTAAGGTTAGTACGTACACCTGTCTGGTTGACTTTTTAATCGTTTCATGAGAGGATTTTAGTTGTCCTAACCTGTATCAAGGTATGACGTACACCAGTTGTTGGTGACTGTGTGATGATCACAAGAGATTAGGATTTTAGTTCTCTAACCTGTTATCAAGGTAAGACGTACACCAGTGTGTGACTGTTGAGATCAACAAGAGATAGGATTTTAGTTCCCCTAAACCTGTATCAAGGTATGACGTACACCAGTGGTGGTGACAAGTTGAAATCACAAGAGATAGGATTTTAGTTCCCTAACCTGTATCAAGGTATACGTAAACCATGTGGTGACTGTTGAGATCACAAGAGATTAGGATTTTAGTTCCCTAACCTTGTAACAAGGTATGACGTACACCATGTGGTATGACTGTTGAGATCACAATAGAGTTAGAATATATAGTTCCCAAACGAGTATTAAGGTATTACGTACACCTGACTTGTTGACTGTAATTGGTTTCAGGAGAGGATTTTTAGTCCTAACCTAGTATACAAGAGGTATTACGTACACCAGTGTGGATGACTGTAAGATCACAAGAGAATAGGATTTTAGTTCCCTAACCTGTATCAATGTATGACGTACACCATTGTAGTGACTGTTGAGATCAACAAAGATATTAGGCGAAATTTTTAGTTCCGCAAACCTGTAAATCAAGGGTATGACGTACACCAGTGTGTTGACTGTTATATCACAATAGTATAGGATTTTTGTTCCAAAACCTTGTATCAAAGGTATGTAACTACACCAGTCCCTTGTGACTGTTGCGATCAACAAGAGAAATAGAATATTTAGTTCCCTAACCTGTATCAAGGAAAGACGTACACCATGAGGTAGACTGTTGAATCACAAGAGATTAGTGAAATTAGTTCCCTTAACCTGTTATCAAGTATGACGTACACCAGTGTTGGTGACTTGTTATGTAGATCACAATAGATTTAGGATAAGTCCTCTAACCTGGTATAGAAAGAAGTAACGTACGTACCTGTCGTGACCTGTAATGGTTTCAGGAGAGGATTTTAGTCCCTAACCTGTATTAAGGTAGTAACGTACACCTGTCTGGTGACTTAATGGTTTCATGGTGAGAGGAATAGGTCCCAAACCTGTATCGAAGGGTATGACGTACACCATTGTGGAGACTGTTGATGATCACAATAGATTAAGGATAGTATAGTTCCCATAACCTGTAACAATGGTTGACGAACACCAGTGTGGTGACTGTTGATAGAACACAATTGATTAGATTTTAGTTCCTAACCTAATCAAGGTATGACGTACACCAGCTGTGGTGACTTGTTGAACGATCACAAGAGGATTAGTATTTAAGTTCCCAAACCTGTAACAAGTTAAGTACGTACACCAGATGTGTGACTGTTGAGATCACAAGAGATTAGAATTTAGTTCCCTAACCTGAAACCAAGGTATGACGTACACCAGTGTGGTGACCTGTTTAATACACAAGAGATAAGGATTTTAGTTCCAAACCAGTATCAAGTGTATGACGTACACCAGTGTGGTGACTGTATTAGATCACCAGATAATAGGATTTTTAGTCCTAACCTTATCAAGGTAATGTACGTACACCAGTGGTGGTATGACTGTTGAGATCACAAGAGAATAGGATTTAGTCCCATAACCTGTAATCAAGGTATACGTACACCAGTGAGGATGGACTGTTGATATCACAATAGATTAGATTTTAGTTCCCTACCCTGTATCAAGGTATGACTACACAGTGTGGTTGTACTGATTGAAATCACAAAGATGATAGGAATTATTAGTTCCCTAGACCTGGTATCAAGGAATGACGTACACCAGTGTGGTGACTTGTGAGTTAATATCACAAGAGAGTTAGGATTTTAGTTCCCTAACCTGTATCAAGGTAAGACGTACACCAGTGTATTGTGACTGTGTTGAGAACACAAGAGATTAGCTTTTAGTTCCCTAACCTGTTATCAAGTATGACTGACCCCAAGTGAGGTGACTGTTTGAGACACAATAGATTAGGAATTTTATGTTCCCTAGACGTGTATTAAGGTAGAAAGTACACTTTTGTCCTCCTGAGGTGGCTGTATGAATGGTTTCAGGAGAGAGGATTTAGTCCCCTAACCTGTTATCAAGAAATACGTACACCAGTGTGGTGACTAGTTGAGATCACAAGAAGATTAGGATTTAGTTCCCTAACCTGTATCATCGGTTAATGACGGTACACCATTGTGGTGACAGTTAGATGATATCACCAGAGTATTAGTAACTATAGTTCCCATCTCCTAACCCTTGTCTCAATGTATGACGTACACCAGGTGTGGTGACTGTTGCGATCACAGAGAGGTTAGTATAAAAGATATCCCTAACCTGATAAAAATGTAATACGTACACCCAGTCTGTGACTGTTGGAGATCACAAGAGATTATTGAAATTAGTTTCCTAACCTGTACAAGGTTTGAACGTACACCAGTGTTGCTGACTTTGAGATCACAAGAGATTAGGATAGTAAGTTATTCCCTAACCTGTATCAAGGTTATGACGACCACCATTAGTGTGGTAGACTGTGAGATCACAATTAGATTGAGTAATTTAAGTTCCCTAACCTGTATTAAGGTAGAGTACGTACACCGTCTGTGGACTGTAATAGGTTTCACTGAATGGATTTTAGTCCCAAACCTGTATTGAAGGTATGTACTACACCTGTCTGGTGGTACTTTAATCGCGATTCATGGATGAGAAATTAGTCCCTAACCTTAATCAAGAGTAATGACGTACACGAGGGGATAAAAAAAAAAAAATAAGGTGTGGTGACTGTTTGAGATCACAAGAGATTAAGATTTAAGTTCTCTAACCTGTATCAAGGATGACGTACCACCAGGTGTGGTTGACTGTTGAAGATCCACAAGATATTAGGATTTTAGTTCCCTAACCAGTATCAAGGTATGACGTACACCAGTGTGGTTGACTGTTGATATTCACAGAGATTAAGGATTTTAGCGTTCCCTAACCTATATCAAGGTATACTACACCTGTCTGGTAACTATAATGGTTTGCAGGAGAGGATTTTAGTCCAAACCTGTAACAATGAATGAACGTGACACCAGTGTTGGTGACTTTGAGATCACAAGAGATATGGATTTAGTTCCCTAACCGTACCAAGTATAGACGTACACCAGTGTTGGTGACTGTGTTGAGAATCACAAGAGATTAGGATTTTAGTTATCCCTAACCTGTATCAAGGTATTACGTGCACCAGTGTGGTTGACTGTAGATATTCTACAAGAGATTATGGATTTTAAGTTCCCTCACAGTATCAGTGTATACAGTACACCATGTGAGTGACTGTTGAGAGCACCAAGAGAATAGAGGATTTAGTCCCTAACCTGAGTAACAGAGAGTGTATAACGTACACCAGTGGTGGTGACTGTTTTAGATCACAATAGATTAGGATTTTAGTTCCCTAACCTGTATCAAGGTATGACGACACCAGAGTTGGTGACTGGTTTGAGATCCACAAGTATAATTAGGATTTTAGTTCCCCTAACCTGTAGTTAAGTAGTACGTACACCATCTGGTGACTGTAATGGTTTCCCGAGAGGATTTTAGTCCCTAACCTGTATTAAGTGTACGTACACCTGTCTGGTGACTTTAATCGTTTCAGGAGAGGGTATTTAGTCCTAACCTGTAACAAGGTATGACGTACACATAACATGTGTGGTGACTGTTGAGAAACACAAGAGATTAGGATTTTAGTTCTCTAACCTGAAATCAAGTTATACGTACACAGTGTGGTGACTGTTTTGAGATCACAAGACGATTATTTTTTTAGAAGGATTTTTAGTTCCCTAACCTGTATCAAATTATGACGTAACACCAGGTGGTATTGAGACTGTTGAGATCACAAGAGATATAGAGTTTAGTTCCCGTAACCAGTATCAAGGTATGACGTACACCAGTGTGGTGACTGTTGAAGATACACAAGAGATTAGGATGTTAGTTCCCTAACCTGTAATACAAGGTATAATTGACGTACACCAGTGTGGTGAACTGTTGAGATCACGAAGAGAATAGGAATTTTTAGTTCCCTAACTTTGTTAAAGAGTAGTACGTACACCTGTCGGTGACTGAAATGGTTTCAGGAGAGAATTTAGTCCTAACCTGTAATCAAGGTATGAACGTACACCAGTGTGGTGACTGTATAGATCACAAGAGATTATGGATTTTAGTTTCCCTAACCTGTATCAATGTGTTATGACGTACACAAAAGTGAGGTGACTGTTGAGATCCACAATAGATTAGGATTTAAGTTCCCTCAACTGTATCAAGGTATGACGTACACCAGTTTGGTGTGTGACTGTATTAGAGATCACAAGAGAGTTAGGATTTATGAGTTCCCTAACTGTTCAAGGTATGACGTACACCAGTCTGTGACTGTTGTAGATCACAGATATTAGGATTATTATAGTTCCCTAACCTGTATCAAGTGTATACGTACACCAAGTGTTGGTGACTGTATGAGATCAAAGAGAATTAGTATTTTAGTACCCTAACCTGTAGTCAAGGTATGACGTACACCAGTGTGGGTGACTGTTGAGATCAAAGAGATTAGGATTTTAGTTCCCTATACCTGTATTAAGTAGTACGTCACATGTTCATGTGACTGTAATAGGTATCATGAGAGGAATTAGTACCCCTAACCTGTATAAGGTAGATACGATACACCTGACTGGTGACTTTAAAGGTTTCAGGGAGGATTTTAGTCCCTAACCTGTAATCAAGGTATATGACGTAAGCACCAGTGGTGGTGACTGTTGTTGAATCACAAGAGATTAGTATTTTAGTTTCCCTAACCTGTATCAAGAATAACGTACACATGTGGTTGACTGTATGAGAAACACAATTAGATAGGATTTTAGATTCCCTAACCTGTAGTCAAGGATATGACGTACACCAGTGTGGTGACTGTGAAATCACAAGAGATATATAGGATTTAGTTCCCTAACCTTGTATCAAGGTATGACGTGTACACCAGTGTGGTGGACTGTTGAGAATCCACCAAGAGATTAGGATTTTTGTTCCCTAACGTGTAGTAAGGTAGTACGAACACCTGTCCTGTGACTGTAATGGTTTCATGGAGAGGAATTTAGTCCCCCCCCCTAACTGTATCAAGGTATGACGTAACACCAGTGTGGGACTGTTAGAGAATCACAAGAGAATATGATTTAGTTTTACCCCTAACCTGTATCAAGGTAATGACGAACAACCAGTGTGGTGACTGTTGAGATCACAAGAGATTATGATTTTAGTTCCGCTAACCTGTATCAAGGTATGACGTACACTCGGAGTGTTGACTGTTGAGATCACAAGAGATTAGGATTTAGTTTCCCTAACCTTATCAAGGTATGACGTACACCATGTGGTGAACTGTTGAGATCACAAGAGATTAGGATTTTAAGTTCCCTAACCTGTATCAAGGTAATGACGTACACCAGGTGTGTTACTGTTGAGATCTACAAGGAATAGATTTTAGATTCCCTAATCCTGTATCAAGTTATGACGTACACCAGTTGTGGTGACTGTTGAGATCACAAGAAGATTAGGATTTTAGTCCCTAACTGTATTAAGGTAGTACGTACCCCTGTCTGGGACTGTAATGGTTTTCACGAGAGGATTTTAGTCCCAATACCTGTATTTAAGGTTAGTACTAACAACACCTGTCATGGTGTACTTTAATCGTTTTCAGGTAGATATTTTAGTCCCTAAACCTGTATCAAAGGTATGACTACACCATTGTGGTGACTGTTGAATCACAAGAGATTAGGATTTTAGTTTCTCTAACCTGTACAAGTTATTACGTACACCAGTGTGTGACTGTTGAAGATCACAAGAGATTAGGATTTAGTTTCCCTAACAGTATCAAGGTATGACGTAACACAAGTGTGGGTCGACTGTTGAGATTTACAAGAGGTTAGATTTAGTTCCCTAACCAGAATTGAAGTGTGTAGTACGTACACCATGGTCTGTAGACTGTAATGGTTTTCACGAGAGGATTTTAGACCCAAACCAGTATTAAGGTAGTACTACACCTTCTGTGAGACTAATCTGTTTCAGGAGAGGATTTTAGTATCCCCTAACCTTATCAAGTATTTGACGTACACCAGTGTGGTGACTGTTGAAGATCACAAGAGAATTAGGATTTAGAATTCTCTAACCTGATATCAAGGTATGACGTACACCATGTGTTGTGAGACTGTTGAGATCACAAATGATTAGGATTTTAGTTCCCTAACCTGTATCAAGGTAAGTGACGTACACCAGTGGATGGTGTACTGTTGAGATCATTCAAGAGATTAGGATTTTAGTTCCTAACCTGTATCAAGGTATGACGAACACCAGTGTTGGTTGACTGTTTGAGATCACAAATCTTAAGAATTTATTATCCCTAACCTGTATCAAGTAATGGACGTACACCAGTGATGTTGACTTTGATGATCACAAGTAGATTAGGATTATAGTCCCTAACCTGTATCAAGGTGTATGCCAACACCAGTTGTGGTGACTGTTGTAATCACAATAGAATTATATGATTATAGTTCCCTAACCTTGTAATCAAGGTATGACGTACACCAGTGTGGTGACTGTTGTATGATCAACAAGAGATTGGATTTTAGTTCCTCTAACCAGTATTAAGGTATACGTTACCTCCTTGTCTGTGACTGTAAGTTTTCACGAAGGATTTTATAAAGTCCCAAACCTGTATATTAAGTTATACGTTACACCTGTCTGGTGACATTAATCGATATCAGAGGAGGATATTAGTCCCTAACCTGTATCAAGGGTAATGACGTACACCAGTGTGATGACTGGTTGATGAACACAAGAGATTATGATTTAAGTACCCTAACCTGTAATCAAGGTTAAGTACGATAAACCTAGTCTGGTGAGACGTTAATCGTTTCAGGATGAGGATTTTAGTCCTACCTGATATTAAGGTAGTACGTACACCCTGACTGGTGACATTAATCTATTCAGGATGAGGATTATAGTCCCTAACCTGTATCAAGGTATACGTACACCAGTGCGGTGACTGTTGAAGATCACCAAGAGAGATTAAATTTAGTTCTCTAACCTGTATCAATGTTATGACGTACCACCAGTGTGGGTTGACTGATGAGATCACAAGAGATTAGGATTTTATTCCCTAACCAGTATCAAGGTATGACGTACACCAGTGTGGTGACTGTTGAGATCACAAGAGATAGATATTATAGTTCCCTAACCTATATCAATGGTAGGACGTACACCTTACTGGAGACATTAATGGTTTCAGGAGAGGAATTTTAGTCCCTAACCATGTAATCAAGGAATGACGTACACCAGTTGAGGTGACTTTTGCGATCACAAGAGTATTAGTGTTTTAGTTCCCTAACCTTGTACCAAGGTATGACGTACAACCAGTGTGTGACTGTTTGTGAGATCACAATAGAGATTAGGATTTAAGTTCCCTAACTGTATCAAGGTGAATGACGAACACCAAGTGTGGTTGACTGTTGAGATCACAAGAGATAGGATTTTAGTTCCCTAACCAGTATCAAGGTAAGACGTCCACCAGTGGATGACTGTTTGAGAGCACAATAGATTAGGATTTTAGTTCCCAAACCTGTATCAAGGGTATTAGTACACCAGTGTGGTGACTGTTTGAATCACAAGAGATTAATGATTTTAGTTCCCAAACCTGTATCAAGGTATGACGTAAACCAGAGTGGTGACTGTGAAGATTCACAAGAAGATAGGATTTATTTCCCTAACCTTTATTAAGGTAGTACGATACACCTGATCTGGTGCTGTAATGGTTTTCACGAGATTGGATTTTAGGATCCCTACCCTGTATTAAGGTAGTACTACACCTGTCTGTGACTTCTAATCGTTCATGGAGAGAGGGATTTTTAGTCCCTAACCTGTATTCATTGGTATACGTACACCAGTGTGAGGGTACATGTTGATAGACACAAGAGATTTAGGATTTTAGACTCTAACCTGTATCAAGGTATGGACGTACACAGTGTGGAGGACTGTTGAGATCACAAGAGATTAGGAATATTAGTTCCCAAACTGTATCAAGTATGACGTACACCAGTGTTGAGACTTGTTGAGATCACAATAATTAGGATTTTAGTTCCCTAACCTGTATCAAGGTATGGACGTACACCAAGTGAGGTGACTGTTGAGATCACCAAGAGATTAGGATTTTAGTTCCCTAAACCTGTATCAAGAGTATAGACTGTAACACCAGTGTGGGACGTTGAGATCCCCAAGAAAATTGGGAAATTTTATTTCCCAAACCCTGTTTTAAGGTATGCGAAACACCATTGGGGTTTACTTTTGGTTTTTCCGGGAGAGGATTTTATTCCCAAACCCTTATCAAGGTATGCGTACACCAGTTGGGTGACTTTGGTCACAAAAATTAGGATTTTAGCCCCAAACCCTGTTCAAGGAAATGACGTCACCAGGGGGTTTGACTTTTGAATCACAAGAGTTGGGAATTTTATTTCCCCAAACCCTTGTATAAGGAAACGTCACCGTTTTGTATTTAATAAAGGGGAGGTTTTAAATTTTCCCTAACCTTTATAAGGTTGACGTACCCCTTTGGTGATTAAAAAGGTTGGATTTTATTTCCCAAAACCCTGTATAAGGTTTACTAACCAGTGTGGTACGGGTTGAGATCACAAGA
>JARQOC010001813.1:0-34576 GCA_033576535.1 Allobates femoralis | reverse complement strand
GTGAATCTGTCAAAACTGAAGTCATATTCTTAATCAGCACCATAAATTTAATATAAAACAATTCAGACATCCACAATCAATGTGTAGTGAGACATCTAAAAGTGGGCTGTAAAGAACAGGAGGTATGAGTATACAATAGCCCTTGTGTCTAAGGTGAAAATTGCAAGATAGTGTAAATGTAAAACATTTTCAAGAGTTTTTTTTTAAACACATAAGTATATATATATATATACTGGTAGTAAAAAAGGCTGTAGCACTCCAGTAGTCAGAGGAAATACAAGCCTTTACTCCGGCCCTGTGTACATTTGGCAACATTTCAGGCACACACACTCTTTGTATCCAGGGCTGGATTAAAGGCTGGTATTTAATCAGGGGCGTAACTAGAACTGGCAGGGCCCCATAGCAAACTTTTGAACGGGGCCCCCTCCAAGACACGCCCCCAATGACACGCCCCCTTCAAGACACACCCCCTTACCGAATCAGTGTTAACAGTCTGACGCCACCCAGTTTACCGTATATACTCGTGTATAAGCCGACCCCCCTACTTTTGCCCCCAAAACCTGGGAAAACCTATTGACTCGTGTATAAGCCGAGGGTGGACCCCAGCATAGGTATACAGCCCCCAGCAGTGTGGTATACAGGCCTCCCCAGTGGTAGTATACAGCAGCCTCCCCAGTGGTATATACAGGCCCCAGCAGTATATACAGTAGCCCCAGTGGTATACAGCAGCCTCCCCAGTGGTATATACAGGCCCCAGCAGTATATACAGTAGCCCCAGTGGTATACCGCAGCCTCCCCAGTGTTATATACAGGCCCCAGCAGTATATACAGTAGCCCCAGTGGTATACAGCAGCCTCCCCAGTGGTATATACAGCAGCCCCAGTGGTATACAGCAACCTCCACAGTGGTATATACAGCAGCCCCAGTGGTATATACAGTAGCCCCAGTGGTATACAGCAGCCTCCCCAGTGGTATATACAGCAGCCCCAGTGGTATACAGCAGCCTCCCCAGTGGTATATACAGCAGCCCCAGTGGTATACAGCAACCTCCCCAGTGGTATATACAGCAGCCCCAGTGGTATACAGCAACCTCCCCAGTGGTATATACAGGCCCCAGCAGTATATACAGCAGCCCCAGTGGTATACAGCAACCTCCCCAGTGGTATATACAGGCCCCAGCAGTATATACAGTATCCCCAGTGGTATACAGCAGCCTCCCCAGTGGTATATACAGGCCCCAGCAGTATATACAGTAGCCCCAGTGGTATACAGCAGCCTCCCCAGTGGTATATACAGCAGCCCCAGTGGTATACAGCAGCCTCCCCAGTGGTATATACAGCAGCCCCAGTGGTATACAGCAGCCTCCCCAGTGGTATATACAGCAGCCCCAGTGGTATACAGCAACCTCCCCAGTGGTATATACAGCAGCCCCAGTGGTATATACAGTAGCCCCAGTGGTATACAGCAGCCTCCCAGTGGTATATACAGCAGCCCCAGTGGTATACAGCAACCTCCCCAGTGGTATATACAGGCCCCAGCAGTATATACAGCAGCCCCAGTGGTATACAGCAACCTCCCCAGTGGTATATACAGGCCCCAGCAGTATATACAGTAGCCCCAGTGGTATACAGCAGCCTCCCCAGTGGTATATACAGGACCCAGCAGTATATACAGCAGCCCAGTGGTATACAGCAGTCTCCCCAGTGGTATATACAGGCCCCAGCAGTATATACAGCAGCCCCAGTGGTATACAGCAGCCTCCCCAGTGGGTATATACAGGCCCCCAGTGGGTATATACAGTCAGGGCCCCAGTGGGTATATACAGGGCCCCAGTGAGTATATACAGGGCCCCAGTGAGTATATACAGGCCACCAGTGGGTATATACAGGCCCCCAGTGGGTATATACAGGCCCCCAGTGGGTATATACAGGCCCCCAGTGGGTATATACAGGCCCCAGTGGGTATATACAGCCCCCAGTGGGAATATACAGGCCCCCAGTGGGAATATACAGGCCCCCAGTGGGAATATACAGGCCCCCAGTGGGTATATACAGCCCCCAGTGGGTATATACAGCCCCCAGTGGGAATATACAGGCCCCCAGTGGGTATATACAGCCCCCAGTGGGAATATACAGGCCCCCAGTGGGAATATACAGGCCCCCAGTGGGAATATACAGGCCCACAGTGGGAATATACAGGCCCCCAGTGGGAATATACAGGCCCCCAGTGGGAATATACAGGACCCCAGTGGGAATATACAGGCCCCCAGTGTGTATATACAGGTCCCCCACTCCTCCTCTGCTGCACACGTCACCTGTAAAGGAATACATCATACTTACTTATCTCTGCCGGCTGCCGCCGCTCTGCACCGCGCTCCGTCTTCATCTGGCTTCTTCCTGGTTGTGACCGCCGGGCGCAGGAAATGACGTCACAACCAGGAAGAAGCTGGATGAAGACGGAGCGCGGTGCAGAGCGGCGGCAGCCGGCAGAGATAAGTAAGTATGATGTATTCCTTTACAGGTGACGTGTGCAGCAGAGGAGGAGTGGGGGACCTGTATATACACACTGGGGGCCTGTAGCTGACCGGATAGCAGCGTAGCGGCGCTGGGTCCGGGCCCCCCACAAGGGCCGGGCCCCAAAGCGACTGCTACGTCTGCTATGCCGGTAGTTACGCCCCTCCTGATTACAGGAGTGCTGCAGCCTTTTTTACTAGTACGTATAAGGAGTTTGGAAGACAGCTCAGCTTGATTTGCACCCTTTTGCTGGCAGTGTTGCTCCCCTCTTTTTTCCTACATATATGCAGTATAGGTCATTTGCTGATGATAAATTCTCTTTTAAAATCAATGTGTTGAAGTCTATACCTAATTGTTTAATCACTGGAGAAACAAAAGTCAGGCCATTCAGTTTTGGGTTTCAGAACACAAATATAATAGAGGGCTCATTTTTAATGTTTGCTTTTGTGAGACCCTTTGGCCTGTTCCACACCTCTGCGCCTGGCCACATCACCTGCACCAGCCTGGTCGCGCTGGCGCAGGTGCAGGCACAGAGGTGATGTGGGGCCGTGTTTACAGCTTTGGTAAACGCATACCTAGTGCCCCCTGTACGCTCAGCTGCTCTTGGTGCCCCCATTATAGCCTATGGCCGAGCACAGCTGAGCGTGCGCTCTGTATACTCTGAAGCGCAAGTGAAAGTGGCAGAGCTCACGGCGCATGCGCCTGGTTAGACTCTCCCGGAAACGCCCCAATGGCGCTCTGCCACTTTCACTTGCACTTCAGAATATACAGAGCGCGCCCTCAGCTGTGCACAGCCATAGGCTATAATGGGGACACCAAGCGCAGCTGAGCGCTAATGCAGGGCATCAATGCGTCCCTGCGCTAGGTTGCCCAAGCCTCTAAATGCCCCTGCGCTTGCATTTGCGCTGGCGCAGGGCAGGCAGGGCAGCCTAACGCAGTGAGCGCATAGATGTGAAAACACCCTTTATGTATTCAACTGGGACTAGATGATACCAGAGGGAGAGCAAATGGAAGGGTTTATAAGATATTAGGGCACCAATCAGCAGGTCTCATTATAACAAATGTTTCTGAGCTTGCACCAGCTTTAATAGTTATGTCAAGTACGTAACGTAATTAGCCGGTGCGTAATCTAATTCCCGATTCCGAGGTCTGTAATCTACTTGAATAGACTTGCATGACTAACATGATATAAAAGTAGAAGCTAGTTTGTACTTTGTGATCGCTGAGGACTAGAATTCCCTCACCATTCCCCTCATTATGTAGGGCATGCCAGTGCTTCAGAAAACTCTCTAGAAACCCAGAGGATAGCAAGCTCTCATTAGCAATGTTTCAGTGAGCACAGCTAATGGGAGTTAGTGCTGCGGCAGGATATACACTGCTCTGGAGAAACTGTAAGGAGAATTATCAAGGTTTCATATCTATAAAGTGGCTGTTCTACTGCACTCTGCTCTGAAGTAATAAGCGGATACTGAAAAAAAACCGATTGATTTTATTTTATGGGTAGAATGGTGATTTTTCAGTCATTAGGTGGGCGGTGAGTCAGCCGTCATGGTATCCCAACGAATACCGTATAGCACTATGATGAAAATAATGGAAAATAACAGCACATTAGGAATTAGAGATACCATACATATGAGGAGTCTCACTCTTTCCATTGATAGATTACGGCCATAGACACACTGAGTGAGACACATGTGAGATACTCGCACAAGTCTCGCATGCCTCACCCAGCACGTCCGCCGACATTTTGGACGGAAGCGCGTCAGCTGAATGTGTTTCTCTGCAGCTGATGTGCTACTGTCTGGACAGTCGTCAGCCGTTCCAGGTGAGTCATGCGAGACTCGTGTGAATATCTGGTGCGCGTCTCACTCAGTGTGTCTTTGGCCTAAGACTTGAATTTGGAACCATTGTTTGAATATTTGACTTTACTTGGGTCCTTTGCACATACGTTTTCAGAAATGTATAGAAATTATCTCATTTACACAATATGATCTGGTAGAAATGGGTGGAAGCAAATATGGCTGTCTCAAACACCAATTAATAAATTCTTGCATGTCATGCCAGGCCACCTAAAAAGTATTTCCATCAAAAAGTTTTAAAAAAGTGATGATTTCTGAGAAAATTTGAAATCTTGTGAGTAGCAAAAGTTGATAACTAAGATTTATATTCACAAGAGAAATTGGAAGTGATATATTCATCTCTAAAGGCCACAATTTTTGCGTTATAACAGAGATTGCAGCATCATTGTCTCACAGCAACAGATCTCTATCTATCTATCTATCTATCTATCTATCTATCTATCTATCTATCTATCTATCTAGTGGTCAGCAATGTAGTCTTGCAGTCCAGGGGTCCTGGATTCTAATCCCACCATAGTCAACATCTGCAAGGAGTTTGTATGTTCTCCTGTGTTTGTGTGGGTTTCCTCCGGGTTCTCCGGTTTCCTCCCACACTCCAAAAACATACTGATAGGGAATGTACATTGTGAGCCTCAATGGAGATAGCAATGATGATGTACAGTTGTGGCCAAAAGTATTGACACCCCTGCAATTCTGTCAGATAATACTCAGTTTCTTCCTGAAAATGATTGCAATCACAAATTCTTTGGTATTATTATCTTCATTTAATTTGTTTTCAATGAAAAAAACACAAAAGCGAATGAAGCAAAAAGCAAAACATTGATCATTTCACACAAAACTCCAAAAAATGGGCTTTTTCAAATTGTCACAGCATGCACAACAACCCCTTGCTGTGCCCTCCAGAGGATCCTAACAATCAATCTGCTCTCTGTGAGGTGCCAGCTCACTGTGTGCACTGAAGAGCGCTGTATACTTGTGTCACATCGATAATGATTAGTGATGAGTCTGAGCAACTCGGCAGTACTCGGTGCTCACCTAGCATCCTGAGTACCGGGATACTCGTGCGAGTACCGAGTAGCGGCGAGCATGCTCGCTCATCACTCACAATATCTAAATAGTAGATAAAGAATGGCATCTAACCATTCACATATTGTACACTAGAGAAAGAAATATTCTGCCACTTATACATAATACATCATATTCAACAGAGTTCAGACATCTAATGAGATTCCCGTAGTGATTAAAACACATCATTTTGATAATAATGTGCTTAAAATTCAGAGTTGACTAAATTTAGCAAAGCCCGATCCCCCCTTTGTGGTTGTCTGTGCTCCCTCCAGCACACAGACCCTTGCCTCCGTTCCCTGGCAGCGTTCATTAATTTTGCTATGTTTTCATGTAGCATTTTTGTTAATGTATTCTAGTGTGTCAGAGAATATGAAAGTAACACCTGGTATTCTACAGCAAATGCTGTCTTGCTTCAGGAGCAAAGTATAAAAACATGCAGCTGAACCGCCAGCACAATTATAAATGAGCTTGGGGGAATTAGTAGGTTTTCTAGCCCTGAGACATAAAAGCAGCGCAGTTCCTCTTACTTAGAAATATCGCTTGCAGGACAATCATTGTGCTTCATCCTCATCAAAAATATGATGCAATATGTTGCAGGTCCCAGTCGCAAAGTTACAAGGAGGCGTTTTTATTTGCAGAAAATGCATTGCCAAGTCTGTCTGGGTGTATTATCGTCTGTTAATGTAACCATGGGAGTTTAGTATTCAATTCAATGGCATTAAATCAAATTGAACTCTTGGAACTCTCTGACATATTTTAGTCTGCACAATCAAAAAGTCAAAAGAGGCCACTTATTCCAAAAAAGGAAACTCAAGCATAAAAACATTTTATATCTTGGGTTAGATCAAGTCAAGTTATATAAAATGCTCATAATCTGGTGAGTCACATTCAGCTTTGGAAGAGAATCCACTGCCATGCCATTGCCGGTTCTGTTGAAGTATGATCCCAAGATGACTTCTTTCCTGCTGGGCCAAAAAATGCCTCCTCCTTCCTTTCTTCATGTATAAGAAGTATTTTTCCATATGCTTAAAAGGCCAAACTATACTATGCCGGAACAGAGGAAAGTGATCAGCCGATCAGTGCAAGCTGGAGAAGGAAAGGCGCAAAGAAATTGCTCAACTTTTGCGGTTGTGTCAGACACAACCACTATAAATGCAGTAGCCAGGTGCTGCAAAACCACACAAGGATAAAACATGATATTCAGGATAGGAATAGGAACATGGTTCTAATGCTCTGCCGGAAATAACTGAAGGTTTATCATCTGAGTTAGCTGAGTTAGCTGACTTAGATTAGCTTCTAGTTGGTGTCCTCAGCAGGTCACACTCACCACTATATCAAGAATGCTTCAATCCAATTACAGGAAAAGGATATACGCCACTGTGTAATACTGGGTGCTAGGACACCAATCAATAAGTACAGTACAAAAAGGAATCCGGCACTATAAATATGCAATGCAGAAAGCGTGACTTTATTAGAGCCCTAATCCAATAAATGCAAAGTTTTGGTCTAACAAATACCTTCGTCAGACAGATTGCTGATAAAGTAGGCAGTGAGTCAGAATCTGGCACAGTATAGAAAATGGGAAACAGCCATGATACTGTGCATTCCCGCTCTGATAGTTACAGTGCATTGTGAAAGTATTCAGCCCCCTTGAACTCTTCAACCTTTTGCCACATTTCAGGCTTCAAACATAAAGATATAAATTATAATTTTTTTGTGAAGAATCAACAACAAGTGGGACACAATCGTGAGGTGGAACAAAACTTATTGCATATTTTAGTTTTTTAACAAATAAAAAACTGAAAAGTGGGGCGTGTAATATTATTCGGCCCCTTTACTTTCAGTGCAGCAAACTCACTCCAGAAGTTCATGAGGATCTCTGAATGATCCAATGTTGTCCTTAATGACTGGTAATGATAAATGGAATCCACCTGTGTGTAATGAAGTCTCCGTATGAATGCACCTGCTCTGTGATAGTCTCAGGGTTCTGTTTCAAGTGCAGAGAGCATCATGAAGAGAAGACCAAGGAACACTCCAGGCAGGTCTGAGATACTGCTGTGGCAAAGCTTAAAGCCGGATTTGGATACAAAAAGATTTCCCAAGTTTTAAACATCTCAAGGAGCACTGAGCAAGCGATCATATTGAAATGGAAGGAGTATTAGACCACTGCAAATTTACCAAGGCCTCGCTGTCCCTCTAAACTTTCTTCTCAAACAAGGAGACGACTGATCAGAGATGCAGCCAAAAGGCGAATGATCACTCTGGATGAACTGCAGAGAACTACAGCTGAGGTGGGAGAGTCTGTCCATAGGACAACAATCAGTCATACACAGCACAAATCTGGTTTCTATGGAAGAGTGGCAAGAAGAAAGCCATTTCTCAATGATATCCATAAAAAGTCTCATTTGACGTTTGCCACAAGCCACCTGGGAGACACCAAACATGTGGAATAAGGGGCTCTGGTCAGATGAAAACAAAATCGAACTTTTTGGCCACAATGCAAAATGATATGTTTGGCGTAAAAGCAACACAGCTCATCACCCTCAAAACACCATCCCCACTGTCAAACATGGTGGTGGCAGCATCATGGTTTAGGCCTGCTTTTCTTCAGCAGGGACAGGGAAGATGGTTAAAATTGATGGGGAGATGGATAGGGCCAAATACAGGACCATTCTGGAAGAAAACCTGTTGGAGTCTGCAAAAGACCGAGACTGGGACGGAGATTTATCTTCCAACAAGACAATGATCCCAAACATAAAGCAAAATCTACAATGGAATGGTTCAAAAATAAACATATCCATGTGTTAGAATGGCCAAGTCACAGTCCAGACCTCAATCCAATCGAGAATCTGTGTAAAGTGCTGAAAACTGCTGTTCACAAACGCTCTCCATCCAACCTCACTGAGCTCCAGCTGTTCTGCAAGGAAGAATGGCAAGAATTTCAGTCTCTCGATGTGCAAAACTGATAGAGACATACCCCAAGAGACTGCAGCTGTAATCACAGCAAAAGGTGGCGCTACAAAGTATTAACTCAAGGGGGCCGATTAATATTGCACACACCACTTTTCAGTTTTTTATGTTAAAAAAGTTTAAAATATCCAATAAATTTCATTCCATTTCACGATTGTGTCCCACTTGTTGATTCTTCACAAAAAAATTTGAATTTATATCTTTGTTTGAAGCCTGAAATGTGGCAAAAGGTTGAAGAGTTCAAGGGGCCAAATACTTTCACAAGGCACTGTTGTTGGACTGCACCTTTACAATTACTATTAACACCCAAGATTAGGTTCCACCACCCGATGCTCACAAGACTGAAGATTTTATTATAAAAGAATAAAGAGAATTATCCGCATGTGGCACCGGAGTATCCATTCTTTTTATCTGTTACAATGACAATGTTTTCCCCCAGTAAAAAAAAATCCTCATACTCACTTCCAGTGCCAGTGCCGTTCCAGTGGTGTCGGTACTTGTCCTCCAGTGGCAGCGCTGACATTTTTAATGATTATATTGTAAGGTATATGCAGTACCTTTTGATTCCCTTTTTATTGTATTTTATAGAATAAGTGCTGAGACTAAATACCGTATATACTCGTGTATAAGCCGAGTTTTTCAGCCCAAAAATTGGGCTGAAAAGTCTACCCCTCGGCTTATACATGGGTCATATACGGTATGTGATGCCGTGGGCTCTGTGTCCGGGGCTGGGGAGGCTGGAGGAGGCGGGGGGAGGCTGCTGTATGAGCGGCCCCGTCACATGGGGCCGCTCATTATATATGCACTGCTTCCCCCTGTCAATCAGCGGCAGGGGGAAGCAGTGCATATGGCCCCCAAACGCTGCCACTCACCCCCCCCTCTGTGTAAGGGCCCCCCTGCTGCTGTAAGGCCCCCCCCCCCGCTGCTTATCTTACCATCCGGTCTTCTGATCAGCGCCGCTCCTCGGTGCTCCGTCCTGCTACATCCGGGATCCCCGGCCGTCGCAGGTATATGACGTCATCGTGCAACGGCCGGGGATCCCGGATGCAGCGAGGACGGGAGCAGCGAGGAGCAGCGCTGATCAGAAGACCGGATAGCAAGTTAAGCAGCAGGGGGGGCGAGTGCCAGCATTTGGGGGCAGCTGTGTACCCCTGGGGGCGGCTGTATACCCCTGGGGACGGCTGTGTACCCCTGGGGGCTGCTGTGTACCCCTGGGGGAGGCTGTGTACCCCTAGGGGCGGCTGTGTACCCCTGGGGGCTGCTGTGTACCCCTGGGGATGGCTGTGTACCCCTGGTGGCTGCTGTGTACCCCTGGGGGCGGCTGTGTACCCCTGGGGGCTGCTGTGTACCCCTGGGGGCGGCTGTGTACCCCTGGGGGCTGCTGTGTACCCCTGGGGGCAGCTGTGTACCCCTGGGGGCAGCTGTGTACCGCTGGGGCTGCTGTGTACCGCTGGGGCTGCTGTATGCCCCCGGAGGCTGCTGTACACCCCCGGGGCTGCTGTATATACTGCTGGGGCCTGTATACCACTGGGGCTGCTGTATATACTGGTGGGGTCTGTATATACCACTGGGGAGGCTGCTGTATACCACTGGGGCTGCTGTATATACTACTGGGGCCTGTATATGCCACTGAGGAGGCTGCTGTATACTACCACTGGGGGGGCCTGTATACCACACTGCTGGGGTCTGTATACCTGTGCTGGGGTCCACCCTCGGCTTATACACGAGTCAATAGGTTTTCCCAGGTTTTGGGGGCAAAAGTAGGGGGGTCGGCTTATACACGAGTATATACGGTAATACCAGTTTTGGCATTTTATGTTTTTCCTTGTACATTTTACCATTTGTGTTTGGGGAAAAGGTGGATGATTCTATAATAATTATTATGGAGCAACCTAAAACAGACACTGCTTAAAATTGTCCATTTTACATTCTGCCAGAAAAAGAAGGGTTTCAGCATGCCATGGAGGAGGAGGAATCATAGCGTGATGGTGGAGCTATAAAGGGTGACAATGTCCTGACTCTTATCAAGCTTATTTCTCATTGATTTCATTTTGCCTCTTTTTGAACAGCTAGTAATATCATCTATGAGGAGAAACAGGTTTAATTAGAGCCAAGACACTGTGACTCTTCCCTCCGCACCAGTCCAGGTCTCCTGGTATGCTGTTAATAAATAGTTGTTTACAGTAGTTTAAATGTGTTTATTTCTGTTGGTACCTTAAGGGTTAATATCAGTAGCTGTAACTGCTGTATTAGCTGTTTATGATATTAGCTGGCTGTGGCTCTCCAGGTGAGCCAGCCTTTAAGTAGTCCCATGACCCATCAGCAGTTTCACCGATAGAGTTTATTCTCTGCAAAGACCATGAGCTGAGCTAATGCTGGGTGATGCTCTGCTGAAATTTTCTAGCTGTGGAGCTTGTGGAGATTGACATCTTGCTGGGAGTTGTGCTTATTCCGGTCCCTGGGTGGAGATGAGGAGGTTATAGCCTAGGCCTGGTCAGAAGCAGGGCAAGGGTGGTGGTCCAGACATCTTCACCTTTTAAGGTACCTCTGGGAACAGGGTCTGCTAGGAACCCCCAATGTAAGGGTCAGAATAGTTCCCTGGATCACTTTTGCCTATCACTGCCATCCTGCTACCTAATTCCCTTGTCCGTTACTACCACCCTTGACAACAGTTTGATATTTTACAGGCACACACACTGGTATTATGAATAAATGGCCTTTAAATGTGGTGAGTTTCTGCTACCGATTAGTAATTATTAATGACTCATGAAGGGAATCTGCTCCTTCTGAGAGCAGCATTACGTAGGAGCAGAAATCCTGATTCCAGCAGTGTATCACTTACTTGGCTGTTTGCCACAGTGTTGATAACATTCTAGTTTTATCTGCTGCAGTTTTGCCAGTTCCCTGAATGCTGAGCTCTGCATAACCCCGTCCTCACCATTTCTGTGTACACTGTCCATGCCAGAATGCTGCCAATTATTGGTGGCGGTGGGTTATACAGAGCTCATGAATGTGAAGGACTAGTTGGCAGCAAGTTT
Organism: Allobates femoralis; assembly: GCA_033576535.1. Taxonomy (NCBI): domain Eukaryota; kingdom Metazoa; phylum Chordata; class Amphibia; order Anura; family Aromobatidae; genus Allobates; species Allobates femoralis. The sequence goes on along the minus strand of JARQOC010001813.1, from coordinate 23,128 downwards.
ACTAGTCCTCTAATGATAATCTCTTGCTGATAAACAATTATTTTATCAAAACTAACATTATTATTATTATTATTATTATTATTATTTATATAGCGCCATTAGGTTCCATGGCGCTTTACATGAGGATGAGGGAGACAAGAACAAGTACACTAAATCTAGGCGATCAGGACATACAGGTACAGGAGGGGCATAAATGACATTATTGGAGTCAGGTTCTCTGTCTACATTATGCTGCTCTCAAATTAGGTAGCAAAACCTGGTTAAACATTCCCTTTAAAGTCTTTCCGAATGAATTTCCATCTCATCAAGAAACACTGAGACCTGTGCCCTAATCCAGTGGAAAAGAAGAACAATGTAATGGTCTGCTGAGCCCAAGCGATGGCTGATTAATAAGAGACTAACTGCTCTTCCAAGCTCTGCAGGGAAGAGTACAAGAGTTGACTGGAAATGATGTTCAATGTTAAGATAGCAGGACATTCTATGATTGCATTAATATTTATTTGCAGTCAGCTCTTCAGAGTAGATTGGAAATAAAATGAAACATTGGGAACAAGTGTAGAAAGATATTGTATGCTCCCTTTAGCTGTTGCTATATTTTAGCTTTAATATAAATTTGGTTGAGCCCGGACTCTAAATAAACTAACAAGGGAGAAAAATGTAGATCATTTCATCCGGAGATGTAATGTGAGTTTCTTCAACTTAGTATCCTAATAAAAATGCCAAACTGGATATCTACAGACAGTATTTCTCATTAGATTCCTATGCATATATTGGCATATGGAAAGGGGAATTACGGAGGTAAAAGGGGAATACAAAATGCTGAGAAATTCTTAGCGCAGAACTTTCCATGACAGCGCACAATGGAAAAAGTTTGGATTGATGCAGGGATAATTTTGGGGAGTTTTTGCAAACATGTAATGTTAGTGATGGTATAGAATCTGTTCAATGTTCAAAAGTTTTGAAGTCGAGATTTAAAGTTTTATTGATATAAGTTTCAATGAAAAATGTATGTAAAGTATATATATATATATATATATATATATGTATATATATATACATATATATATATATATATATATGTATACATATATATATATGTATATATATATATATATGTATATGTATATATATATATATATATGTATATATATATGTATATATGTATATATATATGTATATATATATGTATATATATATGTATATATATATACATATATATATATATATATATATATATATATATATATATAGTATATATATATATATATATATATATATATATATAGATATATGTATATATATATGTATATATATATACATATATATATATATATATATATATATGTATATATATATATATACCTAGTATATATATATTGTGCAGATCTTATAGTAAGGCCGGGGTCACACTTGCGAGAGATATGCAAGAGACTTGCGCGAGTCTCACATCGCATCAACCAGGACGGTCGCCCGCTCTCCAGACAGGAGCATGCAGCCACATAGAAATGCATGCAGCTGCATGCTCCCGTCCGAAGAGTGGGAGGCCGTGCCGAGTGATACGATGCATGAGTCTCACGCACGTCTCGTACGGGTTTCTTGCAAGTTGGACCCGGCCAACTAATGAGGTTAGAGGTGAACAGAGACTTGTGTGGTTCACTGAGACACCTGCAAAGGATTGCATTGTACCACGTAACAAACAAACGTACTTGTGAACAATTGAAAATGTAGGGAAAACAAAAAATAAGTGGTCCTTGAACAGCACCCATGTGACACATATCAGTGGTAAAGGGGTTTTATAGCCCCAAAAATATACCCAAATGTGCTTTAAGTAAAATAAATAGCTTAGGCGGCCGTCACACGCTTCAATATAATGCACGATATCGTTTAAGCGATCTGCTTTTTGATCGCTTAAGCGATATCGTTTGTGCATCGCTACGTGCGATCAAGCGATTTTACAATGTAAAATCACTTGATCGTGACATCGCAGATATGGGAGCCGGAGCTCATATCAAGCGATCATCGCTTGTTCAATCTGCTTCATCGTGGTGTGTGACACCACGATGATCCATCTCCCAGCGGCAGAGCCTATGCTGGGAGATGGTATCTATGGTAAACGTCGGGTTACTAAGCGCCGCGCGGCGCCTAGTAACCCGATGTGTACCATAGTTACCAGCGATCTCGCTGGCCCACATCGCTGGTGAGTCTGTCTGTGTGACAGCTCACCAACGATGTGAACGATATTGTTAGCGATCGCGCGTGCACGTGATCGCTTACAATATCGTTCACGATATTGGAGCGTGTGACGGCCGCCTAACTGTAATCAGATATTGGAGGGCATTTGAACAAGCACCCAGCTCAGGAAAGTGAGAGCTGTGATTAGGAGAACTGCTCTGGAAAATCTGCAAGGATCCTCAAAGGGGGGTTGTTGTGATTCTACAGGACTGATAGGAACCCTGGAAAAAGCAGAAAGGGAAAGTTAGAGAGGTGAGCAGCTATTTGCTGTATAGAGATCAACTGGCTGGAGAGCGCTGTCTAGGCTGTTAGGGGTTAACCACTCTCCTAAAATATAAATACCGCACTCTCTCAGCCAATCTCTGGTGGCTGAGCTCTTCGGAAGCAAGCTGTACACTATGTACGATAAAAGCTCTCATTGCAGGAGAATAACAGCAGATAAAAGGCAAATCAATTGCAAACTTGCTTATTTTTATGCTGTCTAACTAAAACAATTTAATAACATGTGAATACTCTCCATAAGCAATCAGTAGCCCATCTTCACAAACTGGTCTGTTCATGCTGCCTTGTGTGGAGCTCAGCATTGGTAATGATCTCTTGTGTGCAGCATTTGAATTGAAAGCAAAGACATGAGATTTAGTGGCTATGTGACAAAGGGGGCATTAGGCCTGAAGGAGTTATAATAAGTAAATAGCATACTATCTGGGGTTGCACCAAGACTGCGTGAATCTCAGAGTAGTGCATGGGAGTAGATATTCTTCTTGCAGCTATTGTAGCTGATTTTCTTTAAATATTCTTTCTTTGTAGCCTGAGGGTGCGTGCACACGGTCCGGAGGAGCTGCGTGTTGGACCTGAGGGAAGCCGTGGGTGGCCACAGGAAGACCGCAGCCGCTCTGTACTCACCATGTGCGGCGGGAGCAGGGCGGCTTCTCATTGCAGTCACCCGATGGGAGCCGCTTCCGACTCCGCAGCATGAAATAAACATGCTGCGGAGACGCGGACTCCCGGCAACCCACACCGCAACTCCAAACACGCTGCGGGCGGGTTACGCATAGTGAGGATGGGATTTCTTGAAATCCCATCCACTATGCTAGTACTGTACTACGCAGCGCTTTCAAAACGCTGTGTACACTGATCGTGTGCACGCACCCTTAAAACCCCCTTACACATTGGCCTAACATATTGCCATTAGTAGGTGCATGCATCCCTTCTTCCCCCTATCAATCTATGTCAGATTTACAAGGAGCTTATGCCAAAAAAGTAAAAAAAAACTCAATGGAGTTTTATTTGTTAAAAAGTTTATTTTGACAGTCTATCCATCTGATATTACTATTAATGCCACCAGAAGCAAAACTAGTCCCATAGGAAACTGAGTTCAGTTCCGTCTTCAGTTTCCCACTAATATTTTTGTACAATGTCCTACAGAAAAGAGACAGGAGGTCACATTTATGTAAACCAGTTTAGCTTGGTGAAAGATTAAAAATGAATATAGTTATAGCGAGAGCTGTGAAAAAATATTGAAATTTAACTGGCCAACTATTCGGTGACTCTGAAGGTACCGTCACACGCGGCAATTTTGCTAGCAATTTCACTGGCAATATGCTGGTTGCAGTGAAATCATGGACACATTGTTCTATTTTGTTGCCGTGTACAAATGTAACAATGTGTCCATGATTTCACTGCAACCAACAAATTGCCTGTGAAATTGCTAGCAAAATTGCCGCGTGTGACGGTACCTTAAAGGCCCAGTTAGGCCGACTTCACACTGCGACGTGATCCGGTCCGGGGCTGTCAGGGATGACCCAGACAGCCGCGGACCAGATCAGCACACATGACTGAGGGGCTAATATGCCCTCCGGTCCAGTGTGCAGCGCACGCAGTTCCTGCTGCTGATAAGTCAGGACCGCGGGCGCTGCGGTCCTGACCTGTCAGCGGCTGCAGCTGCGTGCGCTGCACACCGGACCGGAGCCACAAAATGGAACAATGTGTCCATGATTTCACTGCAACTAGAAATCTGCGAACAATTTCTGCACAATTATCTATGTGTAACTGGGCCTTAAGTCTGGAGAGCAAATTCACACGGGAGGGCAACTGTTGAGATGCATGTTATGGATTCATATTCTTCCTGATGAAATCTACACAAATCTCACAACACATCAACATTCACTTCTATGTGAAGAATACAGTTCCAAATTAGGTTTGTACACTCCGTATAGAGAGCTAACAGAGGCTAGGGTTACATTAGGAAGGCAAATTGCGGTTACCGCATCCAGGTAATCAGAAGTGCCTTCAGACACATTTTTGTAAAAAAATGTGTCTTTATCTCTGCATGCGGTAACCTGATTGCTCAAAATGTGTAATCCAGAGCAATCCGGTTACCGTATGCTTTGTTCATCCCTGCTGCCGCAGGGATGAACAAAGGGTTAATCTTAATAATAGATGTGGGCAACATGTCTCTAGGGCAGTGGTTCTTTCCGGGGTTTGATCGAACCCCAGGGGTATGGTGTGTCGGTCTCAGGGTTTCGGCGGAGCCTCCGCCACGGAGGTCAACACACTCCCAACGGCTGCATGTAGATTTATCACAAAAGAAGGGTTCGGTGAATGTGCATACGAAACTGGTGGGTTGGGTACCTCAAACAAGGTTAAGAACCCCTGCTCTAAGGGGTGCCCACCCTCCCTAGAGACATGCTGTCCACACAGGTCAGCATGTGAGGGGTTAATATGTGGAATTATAGTCTTGCCGGCTATTGCGCTGCCCATAGACCTAATGTTAAAGCTTTCAGGACCCTGGATAGCGGCTTATACAGTACGTAGATTACGTACTGTATTTTCTCCACAGTGAGGAGCCCCCGGTTTCATTCATAAAATTGTAAATGCCAACAATAGCCGGCAAGACCAAAATTGCACATATTAACCCCTCACATGCTGTCCACCTGAGTGGACAGCATGTCTCTAGGTAGGGTGGGCACCTCCTAGAGACATGTTGCCCACATCTATTATTAACATTTAACCCTTTCTTCATCCCTGTAGCAACAGGGATAAACAAAGCATACGGCTGCCGCAGGCATTCACAAGTGCCTTGCGGCAGCCGCATGGGCTCCCTTAGGAGCCCTTTATAGCAATCCTGCTGAGGATTGCAAACCTTTATCATGCAGGCTGCAAATCTAGAAATCCCGTTTACATAATGGGCTCCTTTGGGCTGCAGTTCCTGATCCGGTTTTGAGCTTTTTAACCGCTCAAAACCGGATCAAGATCTGAATTTTTAAACGCAAATGTGACCCTAGCCAGAGTCAATGGATCAATGTTTTAGGCTTTATTGATGCATTTAAAGGAGTTGTCTACTACATTGATATTGATGACATATCTTACCCAGCACTCCAAAATATCAGCTCTTATAAGCTCCAGTGATGAACATTCTACAGTGGCCAAACGTTCCATCATAATTGGTCACAGACAACCAATAACCAGTGGTTGATAATGTAGTTGTTGTCATTATATTTGCACATGATTTCCCCCTTACAGCCTGTTCGCACACACTGAGTTGGTGGTGCAGATCTTTGACTTCCAAAATCTCCACCTAGTATCAGAAATACGCACCAAAACCATCCCTGTCCACATGGTGCGTTTTTATCTGCTGCTGATATAATACATTTTGCCATTGACTTTCTATGACTCAGCATTTTTGTGGTCAAATCTGTAGAATACGTGTTTCTATTATACTTTTCCTCTGGTTGTTCCTCTCCTGGTTTTGACTTACAAATGCTGAGGTAAAAACTCACCAAAAACTCAACGTGTGCACATGGCCTAAGGCTATGTGCCTACAATGAGTTTTTGGTGACTATTTGATGCTGTATATTTTCACTGTGTCAAAATTGTATCATCTATGGCCCGGTTCACAACACTGCACAATACGATCTGGGGCTGTCCGATGTGAATCGAACAGCCCCGCAACAGATTTCGGCCCCATAGTATGCTATGGGGCCAGATGGAGGCGGATGGCAGCTATCTGCCATTCAGTTTCCATCTGTCCGGGAGGATCCGGGTGTATTCGGATTTTTCTCCAGCATTTTTGTGTCCGGGGAGAAAAATCTCTCCAAATTGGTTCCTCCGGGATTCTCCCAGATCCTCCCGGATTCTCCCAGAGAATGTTAGGGAGCGCCGGATTGCCCCGGATTCGGGAGGATCCGGCATAATTCGGGTGGATCCAATTTGGGGAGAGTTTTCTCCCTGACACAAAAATGCTGCAAGCAAGGAAAAGAATGAAGGATGATGGATGAAAAATGCTACAAAATCACAATAAACATGCACAATTAGAAGCAAACTGTGATTCTGGAAAGAATAAGAACAGCAACAAAACAGCAACGATTACAAAAAAGTAATGCAAAAAAACAAAACAAATCGGTAGCTGTTTTTTTTTAAACTGTCAAGGTTTCTTTATGGAGTTTACTTGGCAAAAGCGCCCAACACCTTATTATACAGAGCCGAGTCAGTTGTGTATGCAGATCATCACTAACCCTGATTGCAAGTGAAACATGCACTTGTTCAGAGCAGCAATCACTGGAGGGAGCGTTTCTACCTAAGCTTCATTATCATATTCAGGGGGTCATTATCATTCACTTACCTTTTAATCACTGGCTTTGCATTTATTTTGCTCTCTTGGCAATGTTCACCCAGTAAAAATGAAAACAAGATTTCCCTGTAGCCGCGGTTTTCCTGACACATTATGTATATATATATTTACCATGATGGATCTGTACAGTGTGGCACTGGGGAATTGCCACTATAATGTTGAAGATAAATATGTATGATTCAGATTTCAGCTTCTCACATGCTTTATTAGGTTTTGAATGTTTGTCAGCCTATTCAATCTGAAATTTATAAATGCGTCTTTACACTAACTCTTGAACTTCTTAGTTTATGTGGATGCTTAAATCCTTCTATCAAGTCTTATTTATTATTTTGTTCATATTATGAGGCGTATTCTGCAAGAAATTGTGCTCATATCAATCTCTGATAATATGGGACTACTTAACCTTCACCTATCTATAAGCTTGGGTGCACATGAGCATATTTCACAGTCCATATAAGGGCCACAATGCCTGGACTCAAGGCCCTGTTACATGTAGTGGCGCACCAGCGATCCCGACAACTATTCAACCTAGCCGGGATCGGTGGTATATCGCTACGTGGTCACTAGTAAGATGCCATACAGGTAGACGTACCAGCGATGACCCAGCGATGCGCCGACAACCCAACATCGTTGGGACCTGTCAGGTTTTCGGTCGCAGAATGGGGATCGCTGGTCATTGCCTGTGTCATACACAGCAATCCAGCATGCCCAGTGGGAGATCGCAGATCAAAAAATGGTCCAGGCCATTCATTAACGATCAGCGATCTCGCAGCGGGGGGCCGATCGCTGCTAAATGTAACACACAGCGATATCGCTGGCGAGGTCGCTGCTATGTCACAAAACCTGTGACGTTGCGGCGATGTCGTTAGTGATATCGCTATGTGTAATGGGGCCTTTAAGTCTCTTTTACAGGTCCATGTCTTCGGTACGTGTGCCGTTCATGTAGCCACATGCCAGAGACACAGACACACGTACACACATTTTACTCTATGCTCTTTTTCACAGGTCTATGTTTCTGCAAGCACCGTGTCTCCAGATCATGACATGTCCGTTTTTGGCCAGCTGCACTGACATACGGACCCATTCAGGTCAATGGGTGATTGCCAAAAACGACCTGCACCCAAATGTCATCCATGTGACAACTGTGATCACGGACCAGAGCAAAGAGTTTTTAGTTTAAAAAAAAGAGAAAACTTTATACTCACCTGACTCCAATGATGCTGTCTGTCCCTCTCGTTTCCCGAGCCGCTCATTAAGCTCATGAGTATTTACTGCATTGACTTCTGCAGCAAACCTGGAAGTAAGAGGGACAACAGTGCCAGAGACAGGTAAGTATACAAAGTCATACTGTCCTTGTGCTATCCGGATGTCAAACGAATAGCACTCGACAGCACATGAATATCCCATGATGCCGGACATACGGACACAAAAAAATGGCCCCTCACATGTATGCATTTTTTACATTTATGTGTGAAAGAGGTCTTACCGCAAGAGTCCTTACCTGAACTTACAGCATCATAAGCGTCTATGAGATTGCAAGTTTGGTTCGAGAGATCTACAAAAATCCTACATTGCGGCCTGTATTTACACCATTGCCTTAAGCCTAAGTACATAGTGCATCTGTAAGGCTAGGGTCACATTTGCGTCGTGCTTTCCATCCCAAGGGATCCGTCAAAAAGGAAACCCGCCTACCCGTCACAGACGCCTTGTGGAACGCCCCTCTGTCATGGATTTTGTAAGTTTGAAAACTAATTTATTGTACTCCTATATTACTAGCATAGGTCAGATAGGTATGGCTTAGATAGTACTGTAAGGCTGCAGGGACAGGTATTAAGAGGTTCTGAAGGTGATTTTGGGGGACAGGTTCCCTTTAAGGAATTGCTGAATAGTAATTATAACTATTTAGAGCTCCTTCAGACGTGTTAGGGTACCTTGTCACGCCACAACCACGGGAGACATTTTTGATGGTGATATGTCGCCCTGGAATTATCGCCGCCAAATTACCTCCTAATTGCGGTGTGTATTTCGGGAATTTGGCGGCGATAAACTAAATGCGCCTGGTTCCGATTTCAGAGCACTGCTCCAAAATCGGAACCAGGCGACATTTGGTTTATCTCCGCCAAATTCCCAAAATACACACCGCAATTAGAAGGCAAATTGGCGGCGATAATTCCAGGGCGACATATCACCATCAAAAATGTCTCCCGTGGTTGTGGCGTGACAAGGTACCCTTAGATGTGTTTTTTTTTGTATGCAAGAAGCGGTCTGAATTTCATCAGTGTTTTGGATCAGATTTTTATCTATTTGGTCAGTGTCCATTTTTACCATCAGAATTTCATCAGTTTTATTATGGAGGTTTCTTAAGTTTTTCATATCAAAAAGTCTGTCAAAAATGGATAGCACACAGATGATTTTGGGTGACAGGTTCCCTTTAATTATACTGTTTTACATATTTTCAGAAGTTGTCCGGTTCGGTTATGAATTGAGCCATTTCGCAATGATTTTAACCTCTTGAATTCAAATCTGTCAAAGAAAATGTTTATTTCTATGACTCAAAAAGTTTTCCTTTTGATGCTTCATATAATTAGTGCACAAAAGTTTCAGTACTTTCAAATATTATTTTTGAAAATATTCAGATGCAGAATATTTTGTTATGCCAATTTTCAGTTATTTATTTTGGGGAAGCTTAGCAACAGTTTAAATAAATAAAACATGTCTAAACACTATTGCGAATTATAAAGTTACAGAAATTGCACAACAAAATTTGATACTCAGTGATACCTCTTTTGCTTGTCTCTTGAACTCTTGCATCGGATCATCTCTTAGGCTAGGGTCACATTGAGTGCTGCACCTGCGGCAGCCGGATTCTGTTACAGCAGAGCTCAGCCTGCTGTAACCGCCAGCAGTAACGTTGGGAACTTCGGGTGAACGCTGCCCTTAGTTACCCGATGTGTACCATAGTTACTGGCCACACACAAAGCTGCCTGGACTTCAGTGATCCTGAGCGCAGAGAAAAATGTTGCCTGCATGTTTTTTCTCTGTGCTCAGGATCACTGCAGTCCAGGCAGCTTTGTGTGTGGCCAGTAACTATGGTACACATCGGGTAACTAAGGGCAGCGTTAACCCGAAGTTCCTGATGTTACCGCTGGCGGTTACAGCAGGCTGAGCTCTGCTGTAACAGAATCCGGCTGCCGCAGGTGCAGCACTCAGTGTGACCCTAGCCTTAGGCTGGGTTCACATCACGGTTTTTGGCTTCCTGTTCTGTACGTTTTCAAAAAGACATAACAGGATCGTTTTTAGCCTCCCATGCATCCCTATGGTGCCGGATTGGTCATACATGACTATCCAGTTCTGTGAATTCAGTCCGGGATTCATTTCAGTCCTGTTTTTTACTGTCCCCAAAATTGGAGACTGCACCGTTTTTGGGCTACATGGTGCTATATCCGAGAAACAACAGTATAATTTCCCAGATCTCTTCCTGTGTGACATGTGTACTTTCGCTTTAGCAGTGTAATCTACATACACTGCTAAAGATAAAAAAAGAAAGCAATGGTATTAAAAAATAAAAAAAAAATACTCGCTAGTGATGAGCGAGCATGCTCGCCACTACTCGGTACTCGCACGAGTATCACTGTACTCGGGCGACTCGCCGAGCACCGAGTAATCTCGCGATACTCGTGCTCTGCTCGTGGTCGTCATCTTTGCATGTTGACGCTCTTTTGAGAGCCAGCCCACGTGCAGGGATTGGCTGGCAGACCACTGCAATGCCACAGCCCTGTTAGTTGTGGCATAGCAGTGATTGGCCGCCTTGCACAGCGTGACCGAGCCTTTATAACTCCCGACGCGCTGTGCTCGGCACACAGCCATCCAGACAGTGAGTGTAGGGAGAGTGTCTGCTGCTGCTTAGGGACAGATTTGCGGCCCTCATAGGTAGATCCGGAGCAGGGCTGCAAACTGCTGCTGCTGACCACAACAGTCCTTCTCAGGACTAATCTAGGAGGATATAGGCAGGGTGATCCAGATCGGAGTCCAAGCTTTCCAGTGACCAGAACAGTCCTTCTCAGGACTAATCTAGGAGGATATAGGCAGGGTGATACAGATTGGAATCCAAGCTTTTCTGTGACCATTAGAGTCACCACACTCTTGTACTTACTACCTTAATACAGGATAGGGACTAAAATCCTCTCCTGACACCATTACAGTCACCAGACAGGTGTACGTACTACCTTAATACAGGTTAGGGACTAAAATCCTCTCCTGAAACCATTACAGTCACCAGGCAGGTGTACGTACTACCTTAATACAGGTTAGGGACTAAAATCCTCTCCTGAAACCATTAAAGTCACCAGACAGGTGTACGTACTACCTTAATACAGGTTAGGGACTAAAATCCTCTCCTGAAACCATTAAAGTCACCAGACAGGTGTACGTACTACCTTAATACAGGTTAGGGACTAAAATCCTCTCCTGACACCATTAAAGTCACCAGACAGGTGTACGTACTACCTTAATACAGGTTAGGGACTAAAATCCTCTCCTGACACCATTACAGTCACCAGACAGGTGTACGTACTACCTTAATACAGGTTAGGGACTAAAATCCTCTCCTGAAACCATTACAGTCACCAGAGAGGTGTACGTACTACCTTAATACAGGTTAGGGACTAAAATCCTCTCCTCACACCATTACAGTCACCAGACAGGTGTACGTACTACCTTAATCAGGTTAGGGACTAAAATCCTCTCGTGAAACCATTACAGTCACCAGACAGGTGTACGTACTACCTTAATACAGGTTAGGGAACTAAAATCCTAACCTCTTGTGATCTCAACAGTCACCAAACTGGTGTACGTCATAACTTGATACAGGTTAGGGAACTAAAATCCTAATCTCTTGTGATCTGAACAGTCACCAGACTGGTGTACGTCATAACTTGATACAGGTTAGGGAACTAAAATCCTAATCTCTTGTGATCTCAACAGTCACCAGACTGGTGTACGTCATACCTTAATACAGGTTAGGGACTAAAATCCTCTCGTGAAACCATTACAGTCACCAGACAGGTGTACGTACTACCTTAATACAGGTTAGGGAACTAAAATCCTAACCTCTTGTGATCTCAACAGTCACCAGACTGGTGTACGTCATACCTTGATACAGGTTAGGGAACTAAAATCCTAATCTCTTGTGATCTGAACAGTCACCAGACTGGTGTACGTCATAACTTGATACAGGTTAGGGAACTAAAATCCTAATCTCTTGTGATCTCAACAGTCACCAGACTGCTGTACGTCATAACTTGATACAGGTTAGGGAACTAAAATCCTAACCTCTTGTGATCTCAACAGTCACCAGACTGGTGTACGTCATACCTTGATACAGGTTAGGGAACTAAAATCCTAATCTCTTGTGATCTCAACAGTCACCAGACTGGTGTACGTCATACCTTGATACAGGTTAGGGAACTAAAATCCTAATCTCTTGTGATCTCAACAGTCACCAGACTGGTGTACGTCATAACTTGATACAGGTTAGGGAACTAAAATCCTAATCTCTTGTGATCTCAACAGTCACCAGACTGGTGTACGTCATAACTTGATATAGGTTAGGGAACTAAAATACTAATCTCTTGTGATCTGAACAGTCACCAGACTGGTGTACGTCATAACTTGATACAGGTTAGGGAACTAAAATCATAATCTCCTGTGACCTCTACAGTCACCAGACAGTTGTCGCTCTATACAGGCAAAATGCGCAAAGGCGTTGGCAAGGGCGTTGGCAAGGAACAAGGAAGTGGACGTGATGGTGGTGCAGGCAGAGGCCGAGGTCGTGTGCAAGCACTAATTTCGCAACAACAAAGGGCCACATCTCCTCGCTCGTACGTCCTGTCCCAAATTGTTGGGGCCCGCAGCAGTACACCGCTGTTGAACCAAGACCAGTGTCAACAGGTTGTTACTTGGATAGCGGATAATGCTTCAAGTCAGATGGGCACCTCCACAAACACCCTGTCTTCCACACGGTCAACTGTCAGTAGCCGTGATACTGCACCGCACATTTCCCAACCTGATCCTCCTTCCTACCACCTGGCCGAGTACATGTCCACGGACATTACTGATCCCACACTAGGACACTCGGAAGAGCTGTTCACATATCCATTCGCAGAATCTGGCCTGTCGCCACCTCCTCTTGAAGTGGGTCATGAGGAGATGGTATGTACAGATGCCCAAATATTTGAGCAGCCACGTTATGACGAACGGAACGTTGTCAAAGTGTCTCAACAAGGGGTGGACGATGATGAGACACAATTGCCAGGAAGTCAGGAGGAGGATCAGGGTGCTGAAGAGGAAGACGACGTGGTGGATGATCCAGTAGCTGACCCAACATGGCAGGAGGATATGCAGAGCGAGGATAGCAGTGCACAGGGGGAGGGAGGCGTAGCATCCCAACAGGCAGTACGAAGCAGGATTGCGTCCGCAGGCAGAAGGCAGGCAACCGTTCCCCGGAACAACAACACGACTCAAGGTGCCTGTGCAAATGTTCGGTCTTCCAGAGTCTGGGAGTTTTTTAAGTTGGCTCCAGAAGACTCTAAAAAGGCCATTTGCCACACCTGCCATGCCAGTATCAGCAGGGGTACGAAAACTAGCAGCCTGACCACCACCAGCATGATCAGGCACATGTCAGCCAAGCACCCGACTTTGTGGGAAGTACAACAGAGTCGAGGAGCGGTGCTTGCTGATGTCACTGCTACGTCTTTGCCTGTTGTGCGCGCGAGCCAATCCCCTGTTCATGCTGGCCGCGAACAAGCCTCCGGCCCTGCACCTGAAGTTGCCCACGCACAAATTACACCACCATCAAGCACGTCCTTGTCCCAGCGCAGCGTTCAATTATCCATTCAGCAAACATTTGAACGCAGGTGCAAATACGCTGCCAACGCCCCACATGCCACAGTCCTGAATGATAACATTTCGCGACTCATAGCGCTAGAAATGTTGCCTTTCCGGCTGGTGGAGACGGACGCATTCCGCGACCTGATGGCGGCTGCTGTCCCACGTTACTCGGTCCCCAGCCGCCACTATTTCTCCAGATGTGCCGTCCCCGCATTGCATAACCACGTGTCCAACAGCATCACACGTGCCCTGAACAATGCTGTTTCAGCCAAAGTCCACCTAACCATAGACACGTGGACAAGTGCTTGTGGGCAAGGCCGCTACATCTCCTTGACGGCACACTGGATTAATATTGTGGAGGCTGGGACCCAGTCTGAGCGAGGGACGGAACACGTCCTTCCCACACCAAGGATAGCAGGCCCTACCTCTGCCAGGGTTTCACTGACACTCTACAGCTCCGGAATGTCTTGCTCTTCAGCCTCCTCCTCCTGCGCATCCTCATCCACTGTACCCTCCACACCAGTCCCAAGCTGGAAGCACTGCAGCACTGCCTCTGCAAAGCGGCAACAGGCTGTGCTGAAGCTAGTCTGCATAGGTGACAAACCCCACAATGCAGAAGAGGTGTGGACAGCCCTGAAACAACAGGCAGATCACTGGCTCACACCTCTGAACCTAAAGCCAGGAAAGGTCGTGTGTGACAATGGCCGGAACCTGGTGGCAGCTTTGAGGCGAGGGCAGCTGACGCATGTTCCATGCGTGGCCCATGTGCTCAACCTGGTGCTTCAGAGGTTTGTGAAGTCATACCCAGAGGTGTCTGACCTGCTGGTAAAAGTTCGGCGTCTGTCTGCACATTTTCGCAAGTCACCTGCTGCTTCAGCCGGCCTTGCTGGCTTTCAGCGCCGTTTGCATCTTACGGACCACAGACTGGTGTGTGATGTCCCCACGCATTGGAATTCAACTCTGCACATGTTGGTCAGGATATGTGAGCAGAAGAGGGCAGTTGTGGACTACCTGCATCACCTAAGCCGTCCGGAAATGGGTCAAACTCCACACATAACACCTGAGGAGTGGAGATGGATGTCGGACCTATGCACCGTCCTCCAAAACTTTGAGGACTCCACCAAGATGGTGAGCGGTGATGACGCCATTATTAGCGTCACCATACCACTACTCTGCCTTCTAAAACGGTCTCTGCTGAAAATCAAAGAAGATGCATTGCAGGCCGAGCGCGATGACTTTGAGCAAGAAACAGTAGTGGGTGTGGGTGAAAACACACAGCCCAGCCTCATCTCATCACAGCGTGCAGTGGAGGACTATGACGAGGAGGAGGAGGATGAAGACATGGAGCAACTCTCTGGCCAAATTGAGGATATGACATGCACACCAGTCATACCCTCGATTCAGCGTGGCTGGCCAGAGGACAGGGGAGATGAGGAGGAGGAGGACAGCATGTTCAGTCATCGTGTTGGTCTCGATACTGAAGTGATGGCTGTTAAGAGTCTGGCGCACATGGCTGACTTTATGGTAAGCTGCCTGTCTCGTGACCCTCGCGTTCAGAACATCTTGGCCGACAATCAGTACTGGTTGGCAACACTGTTAGACCCACGCTACAAGGAGAACTTTATGTCTCTCATTCCTGAGGCGGAGAGGTCAGCCAAAATGCAGCAGTTCCACAGGGCCATAGTCACGGAAGTAGTGAAATCATTCCCCTCACAAAACGCTAGCGGCATAGGTCAGGATTCGGTGGACAACCAAGGCGTACGGCCGAGAAGGGCACAAGTCCAATCCGCCAGAGGCAGGGGAACTGTCTTTACGATGTGGGACAGTTTTCTCAGCCCCTCACGTACCACAGCCCCTGAGGTGCGGGGTAGTGCCACCAGAAATGCTAAGTTTGGGCAGATGCTGAAGGAGTACCTTGCAGATCGAACAACTGTACTGCGAGATTCCTCTGTGCCTTTCAATTATTGGGTCTCCAAGCTCGACACGTGGCATGAATTGGCTCTCTACGCCTTGGAAGTCCTGGCCTGCCCTGCCGCTAGCGTTTTATCAGAGCGTGTTTTCAGTGCTGCAGGTGGAATCATCACTGATAAACGCACCCGCCTGTCAACTGAAAATGCGGACAGGCTGACTCTGATCAAGATGAACAAGGGTTGGATTGGGCCAGACTTCACCACACCACCAGCAAATGACAACTGAATTAAAATTTTGTTATTTGAATTTGACATGTACCTCCACTCAGCCATGGGTACACACTTCCGGACTTTGGCTAATCGCTGGACTGCTCCTCCTTCTCCTCATGTGACACCATGATGACCGTTACAATAGTTAGGCTGTTGTTTGAGGTATACCCGCAGTGGTAAATTTTTTCGCCCATTCTTTTAGAATGGGCATTACAACGACAGGAAACCCGCTCCTTTTCAATGGGAAAAATGTTTTGAGGCCCTCCGGCACGTCTCTATCCAGGGACAATGTGGAGCCTCCCAATTTTTGTCTGCCCTGACCAAAGGGCTATACTACAATACACCCACTTGAGGGTTACAGGCCCTACTACATGTCTGTATGCATGGGTCATTGTTGAACCTCCCAATTTTTGGCTGCCCTGACCAAAGGGCTATACTACAATACACCCACTTGAGGGTTACAGGCCCTACTACATGTCTGTATGCATGGGTCATTGTTGAACCTCCCAATTTTTGGCTGCTCTGACCAAAGGGCTATACTACAATACACCCTCTTGAGGGTTACAGGCCCTACTGCATGTCTGTATGCATGGGTCATTGTTGAACCTCCCAATTTGTGGCTGCCCTGACCAAAGGGCTATACTACAATACACCCACTTGAGGGTTACAGGCCCTACTACATGTCTGTATGCATGGGTCATTGTTGAACCTCCCAATTTTTGGCTGCCCTGACCAAAGGGCTATACTACAATACACCCACTTGACGGTTACAGGCCCTACTACATGTCTGTATGCATGAGTCATTGTTGAACCTCCCAATTTTTGGCCGTCCTGACCAAAGGGCTATACTACAATACACCCACTTGAGGGTTACAGGCCCTCCTGCACGTCTCTATCCAGGGACAAAGAGGAGCCTCCCAATTTTTGGCTGCCCTGACCAAAGGGCTATACTACAATACACCCACTTGAGGGTTACAGGCCCTACTACATGTCTGTATGCATGGCTCATTGTTGAACCTCCCAATTTTTGGCAGCCCTGACCAAAGGGCTATACTACAATACACCCACTTGAGGGTTACAGGCCCTACTACATGTCTGTATGCATGGGTCATTGTTGAACCTCCCAATTTGTGGCTGCCCTGACCAAAGGGCTATACTACAATACACCCACTTGAGGGTTACAGGCCCTCCTGCACGTCTCTATCCAGGGACAAAGAGGAGCCTCCCAATTTTTGGCTGCCCTGACCAAAGGGCTATACTACAATACACACACTTGAGGGTTACAGGCCCTACTACATGTCTGTATGCATGGCTCATTGTTGAACCTCCCAATTTTTGGCTGCCCTGACCAAAGGGCTATACTACAATACACCCACTTGAGGGTTACAGGCCCTACTACATGTCTGTATGCATGGGTCATTGTTGAACCTCCCAATTTTTGGCTGCCCTGACCAAAGGGCTATACTACAATACACCCACTTGAGGGTTACAGGCCCTACTACATGTCTGTATGCATGGCTCATTGTTGAACCTCCCAATTTTTGCCTGCCCTGGCCAAAGGCCTATACTACAATACACCCAGTTCTTCTTTACAGGCCCTCCTGCACGTCTCTATCCAGGGACAATGTGGAGCCTCCCAATTTTTGGATGCCCTGGCCAAAGGGCTATACTACAATACACCCAGTTCTTGTTTACAGGCCCTCCTGCATGTCT
Source organism: Allobates femoralis (assembly GCA_033576535.1). Classification (NCBI taxonomy): domain Eukaryota; kingdom Metazoa; phylum Chordata; class Amphibia; order Anura; family Aromobatidae; genus Allobates; species Allobates femoralis. Next base: position 5,485 of record JARQOC010001813.1, on the reverse strand, counting down.
GTATCCAGGGGCATTGGTGAACCTCACAATTTTGGACTGCCCTTGCAAAGGAAGATACTACAATAGACCCAGTTCCTCAAAATGGGCACTTTATTTCTAGACAGGGCTTCATGTACGTCTCTTGTCAGGGTCATCGGTGTGTCGCACAATGTTTCCACGTAAAATCTTTCATGTAATCACAAAAAGTGACATACACCAGCTGTATCTCACTATTGGGTATGTGCCCTTAACATTTCCACCCTAAATATTCATTTTGGTGTCATTTTGGAAGGTTTTCTGGAGACTCCGTAAAATTGGCGTGAAACTCGGACAACATTGTTCACAGCTGTGACTTTTGCGTGAGAAATGCTTCCAGGGGTCTTCCCCATGGTGTTGCCATGTCATTTCAGCACTCTTCTGAGACTTTTGTGACATTTTTAGGGTTTTTCCATGCTGCCGGCAGTCATTTCATAAAAATACTCGTGTCTCCCATAGGATAACATTGGGGTCGTTACTCGGGCCGAATACACGAGTATCTCGGGATGCTCGGCCCGAGCTTCGAGCACCCGAGCATTTTAGTACTCGCTCATCACTAATACTCGCCTCTCAGCGCAACTGTCCCGGGGTACGAGGCGCCCGTGTTTCTTCCTGAAAATGATTGCAATCACTATTATTATCTTCATTTTTATCTTCATTTAATTTGTCTTCAATGAAAAGACAAATTAAGGTAAAGGTAAAGGTAATGAAAAGGTAATGAAAAGGTATTATTATCTTCATTTAATTTGTCTTCAATGAAAAAACACAAAAATAATTGTCCTAAAGCCAAATTGGATTTAATTCCACACCAAACATAAAAAAATAGGGTGGACAAAAGTATTGGCACTGTTAGAAAAATCATGTGATGCTTCTCTAATTTGTGTAATTAACAGCACCTGTGACTTACCTGTGGCACCTAACAGGTGTTGACAATAACTAAATCACACTTGCAGCCAGTTGACATGGATTAAAGTTGACTCAACCTCTGTCCTGTGTCCTTGTGTGCACCACATTGAGCATGGAGAAAAGAAAGAAGACCAAAGAACTGTCTGAGGACTTGAGAAACCAAATCATGAGGAAGCATGAGCAATCTCAAGGCTACAAGTCCATCTCCAAAGACCTGAATGTTCCTGAATGTTCCTGTGTCTACCGTACGCAGTGTCATCAAGAAGTTTAAAGCCCATGGCACTGTGGCTAATCTCCCTAGATGTGGACGGAAAAGAAAAATTGGCGAGGGATTTCAACTCAAGATTGTGTGGATGGTGGATAAAGAACCTCGACTAACATCTAAACAAGTTCAAGCTGCCCTGCAGTCCAAGGGTACAACAGTGTCAACCCGTACTATCCGTCGGTATCTAAATGAAAAGGGACTGTATGGTAGGATACACAGGAAGACCCCACTTCTTATCCCGAAACATAAAAAAGCCAGGCTGGAGTTTGCTAAAACGTTTTGGAAGAATGTTCTCTGGTCAGATGAGACAAAAGTAGAGCTTTTTGGGCAAAGGCATCCACATAGAGTTTACAGGCGAAAAAAAGAGGCATTCAAAGAAAAGAACACGGTCACTACAGTCAAACATGGCGGAGGTTCCCTGATGTTTTGGGGTTGCTTTGCTGCCTCTGGCACTGGACTGCTTGACCGTGTGCATGGCATTATGAAGTCTGAAGACTACCAACAAATTTTGCAGCATAATGTAGGGCCCAGGGTGAGAAAGCTGGGTCTCCCTCAGAGGTCATGGGTCTTCCAGCAGAACAATGACTCAAAACACACTTCAAAAAGCACTAGAAAATGGTTTGAGAGAAAGCACTGGAGACTTCTAAGGTGGCCAGCAATGAGTCCAGACCTGAATCCCATAGAACACCTGTGGAGAGATCTAAAAATGGCAGTTTGGAGAAGGCACCCTTCAAATATCAGGGACCTGGAGCAGTTTGCCAAAGAAGAATGGTCTAAAATTCCAGCAGAGCATTGTAAGAAACTCATTGATGGTTACCGGAAGCGGTTGATCGCAGTTATTTTGGCTAAAGGTTGTGCAACCAAGTATTAGGCTGAGGGTGCCAAAACTTTTGTCTGGCCCATTTTTGGAGTTTTGTGTGAAATGATCAATGTTTTGCTTTTTGCTTCATTCTCTTTTGTGTTTTTTCATTGAAGAAAAATTAAATGAAGATAATAATACCAAAGAATTTGTGATTGCAATCATTTTCAGGAAGAAACTGAGTATTATCTGACAGAATTGCAGGGGTGTCAATACTTTTGGCCACAACTGTATGTCCCCCATCCTGGTATATATGTCCCCCCTTCCTTGGATATAGCTCCCCCCATTCTGGATATGGCCCCCATATCTTGGACATGGACCCCCTGTGATGTCACATGTCTCCCTGTGCTGGCAAACGTCCCTCTATGATGACACGTCCCCCTATGATGGCACACATCCCCCTGTGCTGGCACATGCCCCCCTTTGCGGGCACACATCTGACACACCCCGCCAGGGCCATTGGGTACTCAGAACCAGACCGTACAATTCTTCGGGCATGTCAAGGTGGCGTGACCTGGCTCTGTGACCCTGGCCTAGTCATAAAAATTTGGGATAATTGCTTGGGATTAAGTCGTGACACCACCCATAGAATTCAGCAATTGGATGGCTGACATGGCGGTTCAGAACCACTGGGACAGTTGTTGATGCAGCAAAGATGGTACAGCTCCCCACGGGTGGAGCGGGGCCCCATGACAGGTAGGAAAATCTGTTCAGGTAGTGATAACCATTGACGTGCAGAGAATAAGCAAGGGACACAGAAAAATGCAGTTTTACTTTACCTTTTACTTCTTGGCAGATGATAATGCAATCTGTGGTACTAGTTACAGATGATACAGGGGGTCAGGCTAGCCTGGAAGCATTCAGGGCTCCATCGCTATGTCGGGTTGGAGGCCTTCCTTCTGCGCTCCTTTTTCGGCTCCCTGCTGCCTGTAGCTATGCTACGGCTCTCTTCTGAATGTTGGTTCTAACCTGTGTGGTATACAGCGTGAACCTATCATGGGCACTGCCTTTCCACTGGCAGCCCCAGGCTCTTGATCTGCTGTGGTGCCTCCAGGTGTTCAGTCCGGCCAGGAGACTTACAACCCCCTGTCCTACAGATTCAGCTGACCGGACATACAGCACCCACACAGCTAAAGACTCTGGTGTCATTTTTGTTAGCACTCCGCTCCAGGATGAGCTCTGATGCAGCTCCAATTCCCCAAAGCCCTTGTCTCCACTCCTCTCTCTTCACTCTCCACAGACTAAATGCCTAACAGACTTAACTGCCTCCTCCTCCCGACAAGGGAGAACAGCTCCCCTGAAGTCAGGTTACATAGCTCCCCTTTGTGGCCTGGAGTAGGAATTGTGTTGCAATAGTCCTGACCACACATAGTCCAGTGGCCCAATTGTCCATAAATACATTAAACGTTCTTACAGTAAGTCCTGTAGGTACTTCATGCATAATCGTTGCTTATTTACATTTTTAACTCATTTACATTATGTATTATTTATAACGGTCAGGGATCTGACCTCTGATGATCTTACCTGGTTTCTAGTGTCTACTGCTGGTTTAGTGTGTGCACTAGTCACTATTCTACATGTGAATCTACATAGTACTGGTATACCAGACTGCCTTCTCCTGACTCTTAGACTGACCACTGGACTGACAGATTTGCTGCTAGCTGGGGGTTGATTCTCCTGTTCCACTGCGGGTGTAGTGTCTTTTTCTGGAGCTGCTTCATTGAGAGTCCCTGCTTCATTTGGTGCAGTAGGCTGGTGAAAGGTTAGGACTGGTACTACGATAGCCTGGTTCACTTGTGTCCTTGACCGGGGAAATTCTCCAAGAATGGTATAAAGCTCCTCTTCCACCTCTTCTGTGTGCTGAGCAGTGTCTTGGCCTTCCTCTTTGTCTTTTAGTTGGTCAGGGCACACCTTTAGATAATCTCTTGAGACTGCTGCTAAGGTTTCTCGTCCATCTTTGCTGATGAGGCATATCTTGCGGTTATCAAAGTTTGAAGGCAAGACAGTGTTGGTTCGGCTTCCCACTGGTCGTCCAGTTTGTGCATTCACCTTTTCCACTTTAGCACTTGTTCTCCTGGTCTCAAAGGAGCACCTGGAGCTTGCTGGTTGTAGCTCTTTTCTTGTCTTTGCCTGGCCTGGGACAGACATCTTTCCATGCACTCTTGCACTTTGCGATATTGCTCTGTATTCCAGTCTGCATCTGGATCTGGTGGTGTTGTCTCAGGCGTTAAGACTCCCACGTCCAGGTCAATGGGTAACTCGCCAGTTCTCCCCCTCATCAGGTAGGCTGGTGTGCAATTGGTGGAATTTACCGGGATGTGGTTATATAGGTCTACCATATCTAGTAACGTTTATGGCCACAGGCTTCTTTCCTCAAGGGGTAAGGTCTTTAACAGGTCAATCACCACCTGATTCATTTTCTCGTACATGCCAACTGTCTGTGGATGATATGGAGTTGTTCTTATTTTCTTGCAGCCACACAGGTTACAGAACTCCTGGAACACCTATGCCTCGAAAACAGGACCTTGGTCAGTGAGAACTCATTCAGGGTAACCATGGGGCCTACAGAAGTGTGCTTGGAAGGCTCTGGCTGTGATCTTCATGGTCTGGTCTTTGACTGACATGACTACTAGGAACCTTGAAAAATGGTCAACGAAAGTCAGAGCGTAGGTGTAGCCAAACCTACTCGGGTTAACTTCACGTGATCCAGAGCCACGAGTTTGAGGGCCTGTTTCATGATGATTGTCTATAATGGGGCTCGCTGGCTGTCACGGTCTTTTCTGCGTAGGTTGAATGGACCACATTCTCTGCACCCCTTCTCAATGGCTTTCCTCATGCCAACCCAGGAGAATCTCCCACGAAGTAGGACCTCCAGCTTCTTCCACCCGAAGTGTCCTGCTCCATCATGATACGCCTCTAAGACCATTGGCGCATCCTGCCTCGGACTACCACCTGCCAGACGAGTTCTTGTTTGCGCGAGTTGATGCTTCTGCGACACAGCTTACCCTCATAGATAAACAGCTTGTCCTTCTCCTTCCACAACTGTTGGGTTTCTTGGGCAGCATCTGGCCATGGTGTGAGTCAGCTTGTGTCAGCAGCTCCTTTACTAGGTGGACGGCCGGGTTGCTATCTTGCATTTCTGCCCATCCATGGTGGGGCAAAGGGTTAAACAAGGCCTCCTGTACAGCAAAGCACTTGTCCCTCATGTAATGGGAGCACTGGGACACACCGTGGGGGTGTAAAGCCGGTAGCTCTATTTCCTCCAGCTCTTCATGGTCTTCTACCACATCTAGTGAATTGGGTATTTTGGACAGCGCATCAGCGTTAGTGTTCTTGTGTCCCGCTCTGTACTTAATTACAAAGTCATAATTGGACAGTTGGGCCATCCATCGCTGTTCCAGCGCACCTAGCTTCCAGGTGAGTCAGCGGATTATTGTCCG
>JARQOC010001812.1:0-34581 GCA_033576535.1 Allobates femoralis | reverse complement strand
GTCAGCCCTCTCAAACCAAAGCGGCAGTATCGGCGGCGGTACGGACAAGCTGGGAGTGTCGGCTGTGCTCCTGCCTAGTCCCAGCATATTGACAGAGTGCGCATGCACTGGAAATGGCGTTCCGGGCATGGCGGGGCTCGGAAGCATGGGGCTGATACACTCACTACCGATACAGGGATTTAAACCGTTGACACCTCATTTATCCTGACGAAGTCAATAAGGTGGTGATACGTGTGCGGCCTTCCTGCCTATCTGCCCAATTACCAGGGAGTTAAACTGTGTCCTTCTTCCCCCCCAGGGGGTTGCGGGTTTTGTATACCGCTGTTATTGATCCTAATTAGGGATGAGCGAGTAGTGAAATATTCGGACGCGCTATACTCATAACGAGTAGGTCCTAATACTCGGGTACTCCTTAAGAGTAGCAAGTCCAAAGTAAGTCAATGGGAAATGCGAGTCCTTTCGCAGAGTATCTATATACACTGCGAAAGTGAAATAAAAGCAAATAAAAGGTGTTAAAAATAAAAAAAATAGCATACCTATCCGACAGCTGTCTCAGGACCCGAAAAGAACAAATCCGATGGCCTGCCATGACCTTAAGTCTGATGGCCAATCAGATGGCCGGTAGCGATCAGATGGTGGGTGACTTCACACACCACCTGATTGCTACCGGTGATCTGATTGGACAACAGATGCTGTAACACATCGATGGCCTGCCAGGACCTTAAGTCTGATGGCCAATCAGATGGACGGTAGCGATCAGGTGGTGTGTCCATCTGATTGGCCGTCAGACTTAAGGTACTGGCAGCCCATCGGATGTGTTTTTTTCGGGTCCTGGGACAGCTGTCGGATAGGCGAGTATGTTATTTTTTTATTTTTAACACCTTTTATTAACTTTTATTTCACTTTCACAGTGTATATAGATACACGGCGAAAGTGAATGTACTACTCGCTACTCCTAATGAGTAATCACAAGGAAACTCGCGGAGTAGCGAGTAGCCTGAATACCTGTCATATATGATACAGTCTATATAGAGTCTAATGCATGGGTATAATGAGACACATGAGACATACGCTTCTTAAGCAGTTCTTGTATTGCTTCATACAAGTTAGTGCATCAACAGGATAAAGTAATGTAGTTGCAGAGTGCAAGGCAAACAACCCAGGACATCAGAGCATTAAAGCATAGCATAAGTCATTCAGAGTCTATTACTTTCCTGTCAGATGTTGCTGGCAAACAGGAGGATTCAGTGTCTACAAATGGTTCCAGGCAGAGTGAATCCAGGCTTCAGAGAGCAAGTCACAAACTGGTTGCAGACCTGATTCAGGAGCACAGATAAATCAGCTGAAACTGATTAAAAGGGCAATTGGCAAGGAACAGGGCAGGGACATCAAAGCTGAGGACTTCATATTGTTTAAGGGCAAAAGTCAATGCACAGGACAGGAAACAAGATGGCCGATGACAAGCTGAGAACTCCATATTGGTTAAGGGCCAAAGTCAATGCACATGACAGGAAACAAGATGGCCGACAAAATACACTAAATGCAAAGATAACAACGGATATAGCAAAAAAATACTGAAAACCTTACAATACCGTACTATTCGGCGAGTTCTGAATAGTAACAAGTATACTCGCTCATCCCTAATCCTAATATAATGTCTCTCTATGGGTCCCTTGTTACTAGTAGTGGTCAATTGACCCTCGTTTATTGTTTATGTGGATCATAAGTATATGGTGAATGAGTACTGACTACTCTGGGGTTCACTAGCCTTACGGTAAAATTACAACAATATTAATTGGTATTGAAACAATGCAGAGTACTTGTAGGCGCAATCTCTACTCCCTATTCCCATATTACTACCTTTAGATACAACAATATATCTGTCAATTGATCCTGCTTTTATTAACTGTGTGGCACATAGGTTTATTGTGAATGTTTTTGGACCACTATACAGCATACTAGGATTTTTGCCGATTGATCTATTGCTTATTAACTATGTAGCACATGTTTGTGGTGACTATCTCTAGAATACTTTACAGCATACTGGGATTTATGGTCAGTGTGACAATAATATAGTTGCTACAGGAATCTCTTATAATATTACACATTTTGAGGGCCATTTCCCCTAATTATTTGTTACTTGACAATTTTGATATCTAAGAATGTATTTTATGTACAGGCTCCAAACTATATAACTCTGTCAATTTGATGAACATGTTTTTGACCCTGTTTTTGTTTCACGTATAACCTGTAATAACATTGTTACATGTTCTACATTGCTTTCATAAGCAATACCCGCATTATACTCGGTAAAGGCCCAGTTACACACACAGATATCTGTTCAGATATTGGTCATTTAAAGATACAGGTTCGAGTGCAATGCGATTTTTTCACGCATTATACTTGTGCGAGTTTTGCGTCCGTGTGCCTTCAGCCTAAGGGTGCAAACAGGACCATTGAGTGGAGTGGACCATTGAAGCATATACACGTGAAACGACCATCGTCCAATTTGCACCCTGACGCTCCCTATCCTTCCAGTAACTGCTATGACAATTCCTGCTAATTTTATGTTATATTATTATTATTTATTTATATAACGCCATTAAATTCCATGGCGCTTTACATGCTAAACAGGCAGACAAGGACAAGTACAATAAATGTGGACAATTTGGTCGTACAGATACAAGAGGAGAGAAGAAGATCCTGTCCGCGAGGGCTCACAATATTCAATAAAGAAGACATTTTTTATCCTTAACGTGTGCCGCTGGAATCTTCTTGTTTCTCTACGCTTAATTTGCCCCCCACCTGGGACCATCAGCTGAGCACCCTCTGCATCTTCACTATTCAGCACAGTATGGATCCAATAACCTGGTATGTTCTTTTATTCTGTTGGTAGTGCCGTTTAATGCCTTTTCACGGACGTTAGCTATTTCAGAGACTGGTTTGTCACTTGTAGGTGTCCTGTTTATATTGAGCAGTTGGTGCTATCTCTTTTCCAGTAATGCAGAATGAAAAAGCACAACATGGAACACAAGCTACAAGTACAAGAACTGTACAGGCCGATCTGATATATTATACTCCCCTGTGTGGGGCATGACATAATTATTTCAGATTATGAACAATGTCATTTTGCTTGAAATCTGTCCAGTTCTATTTTTGGCTGAGAGCAATATATCTTTCTGTACCCTTTTTTTGGCAATATGTCACAGTAGGTCATAACCACATTACTCAAGAGGCCCTCGTTAAAGAATAGACTACTCCTTCAAACAAGGGTCTCTTGTGTTCATTGAATAATAGTGGTTAAGACAGATGTCCTTTATAGCCTCTCTGCTCATGTTTTATTGATACCTTCTCTACATAGACATTATATTAGCTTATTGTAAAAATTTTTGTTCTCCTTTTATATTCCTCATCTGCTCTGCAATGTCTAAAGTTCCTAACTTGACTCACAAAGCACTCTAGCAAGGGTAATTCTGGACACTAGTATAATAAGGATCATCGATCTAGTATAGCATAAATCTATATTTTGTTACCTTAAGTATGTTCCCATGATCATAGCAATACTAGCTATTGTTCAGCAGTACAGATGATTACACGTGCGTGACCTGAAAATGTATCTTAAGGGCCCACAACTTAATTTTAAGTACTCATTTGGCCAGCAGCTATCTTATGTGCGTAGCCAGCAAAGGAATTGTGCCTGTTCTTCTACTACTAGACTCTTCCTCTCTGCTAAATATACCATTTCCTGGCCGAACTTTAAAGAGCATATAGTGTCTAATAATAAATCTATCTGTTCAGCACAAAATCTCAGCTGCAGGTTAGAGAAAGGAGCGATGAAAAGTACAAATCTTTGAAGATCAGAACGTATGGTGGAGATCATACATGAAGACAAGATCATAAATGAACAGGTGCAGCCAGCTTAGAGGTTTCCTGGTTAAACTTCATATTTTCATCTGAATTATGGAAGAAATAGTGATAGAGAGGAGAACCTGAAAAATGAATACAGCAGCTGTATTTCAAGTTACTTAATATTTTTTTTACTGTTTAGAGCCAAAAAGATTAGATCAGTTACAAAAATCAGCAGGAATTGGGCAAAATAAGTCACCGGAAGATAGGGAAAAGCAAAATAGAGGACAAATAGAAGTGTTCATTTACTATTGATGATACTAAAGATGATTATACACATTAGATCAGGGGTCTTAAACTCAGCTGGGTATGTGGACTGCACATAGAAAATGTTTGAATTTGGAGTGCCCATTAGGGATGAGCGAGTCTACTCGCTAGGACTCGTTACTCGGCGATTCTTAAGGGACTCGCTGGACTCGGTAATCGGCGAGTCTTTTAGCGAATACTCGCTCAGTAACGAGTCCAATGCAAGTCAATGGCAATCTTAGTTTTGTCAGAGTTTACTTTATCTCACTCGCTAGACTCGCTAGACTCGCTCTATCACATCGCTATATAGCTCGAATCTCCCCAAACAGCAGCGAGTCTGAGCGAGTCTACGAGTCCGAATCCTAGCGAGTCTGCGATTCCGAGTCCTGTATTCTCTATTCGGGACTCGCGAATCCAGAATCTTTTATGTTACTAGTCAGCATTGCGTGTTAGGTCAGAAAACTTGTGAAGACAGCCAATCATAGTCAGTAATGCCATAGCAGCTTTGGTTGTGTCAGGACTATGATTGGCTGCTGTCCATCGTGATGCCTATGTCATCTATGACAGGCAAGGCAGTATATAAGGCTTGCCCCCGCCATTTTGGGCACATTCCTGAGAAGAGCTGACCTAGTGCAGGGAGACTTGGAGCAGATCTAGGGACAGTTAGGCAGTGTAGGAGTCACATATAACCCAAAAGTTCTTTTCAGAACTAACAGGACGGAGTGTAGGAGTCAAGATTCCTCACACATAACCCAAAAGTTCTTTTCAGAACTACCAGGACGGAGGATTGCTGTACAGGACTGTAAGGAAGGGGAGATAGGAGCAGCCTTACAGTGAATCCAGCACCATCCTCAGAGCTTAGTTCACCCAGCTTTCCGCAGAGCTGTAATCCTAAGCTTTTTCTTATTTTTGGCACTAGTCTACCAAATAATTTTGGTGCCATTTTTCCACAAAAAATTTCCTGTGCCAGTGCGTTGCTGTACGGTGTCCTGCCTGCAGCTCGCACGGTACTTGTAAACTTGCACGCAGCCAGCACCGCAGCCTAACAGTGCCTGGTTCTGCGTACTAAACAATTTTTTTCCTGTGCCAGTGCGTTGCTGTACGGTGTCCTGCCTGCAGCTCGCACGGTACTTGTAAACTTGCACGCAGCCAGCACCGCAGCCTAACAGTGCCTGGTTCTGCGTACTAAACAATTTTTTCCTGTGCCAGTGCGTTGCTGTACGGTGTCCTGCCTGCAGCTCGCACGGTACTTGTAAACTTGCACGCAGCCAGCACCGCAGCCTAACAGTGCCTGGTTCTGCGTACTAAACAATTTTTTCCTGTGCCAGTGCGTTGCTGTACGGTGTCCTGCCTGCAGCTCGCACGGTACTTGTAAACTTGCACGCAGCCAGCACCGCAGCCTAACAGTGCCTGGTTCTGCGTACTAAACAATTTTTTCCTGTGCCAGTGCGTTGCTGTACGGTGTCCTGCCTGCAGCTCGCACGGTACTTGTAAACTTGCACGCAGCCAACACCGCAGCCTAACAGTGCCTGGTTCTGCGTACTAAACAATTTTTTCCTGTGCCAGTGCGTTGCTGTACGGTGTCCTGCCTGCAGCTCGCACGGTACTTGTAAACTTGCACGCAGCCAGCACCGCAGCCTAACAGTGCCTGGTTCTGCGTACTAAACAATTTTTTCCTGTGCCAGTGCGTTGCTGTACGGTGTCCTGCCTGCAGCTCGCACGGTACTTGTAAACTTGCACGCAGCCAGCACCGCAGCCTAACAGTGCCTGGTTCTGCGTACTAAACAATTTTTTCCTGTGCCAGTGCGTTGCTGTACGGTGTCCTGCCTGCAGCTCGCACGGTACTTGTAAACTTGCACGCAGCCAGCACCGCAGCCTAACAGTGCCTGGTTCTGCGTACTAAACAATTTTTTCCTGTGCCAGTGCGTTGCTATACGGTGTCCTGCCTGCAGCTCGCACGGTACTTGTAAACTTGCACGCAGCCAGCACCGCAGCCTAACAGTGCCTGGTTCTGCGTACTAAACAATTTTTTCCTGTGCCAGTGCGTTGCTGTACGGTGTCCTGCCTGCAGCTCGCATGGTACTTGTAAACTTGCACGCAGCCAGCACCGCAGCCTAACAGTGCCTGGTTCTGCGTACTAAACAATTTTTTCCTGTGCCAGTGCGTTGCTGTACGGTGTCCTGCCTGCAGCTCGCACGGTACTTGTAAACTTGCACGCAGCCAGCACCGCAGCCTAACAGTGCCTGGTTCTGCGTACTAAACAATTTTTTCCTGTGCCAGTGCGTTGCTGTACGGTGTCCTGCCTGCAGCTCGCACGGTACTTGTAAACTTGCACGCAGCCAGCACCGCAGCCTAACAGTGCCTGGTTCTGCGTACTAAACAATTTTTTCCTGTGCCAGTGCGTTGCTGTACGGTGTCCTGCCTGCAGCTCGCACGGTACTTGTAAACTTGCACGCAGCCAGCACCGCAGCCTAACAGTGCCTGGTTCTGCGTACTAAACAATTTTTCCCTGTGCCAGTGCGTTGCTGTACGGTGTCCTGCCTGCAGCTCGCACGGTACTTGTAAACTTGCACGCAGCCAGCACCGCAGCCTAACAGTGCCTGGTTCTGCGTACTAAACAATTTTTCCCTGTGCCAGTGCGTTGCTGTACGGTGTCCTGCCTGCAGCTCGCACGGTACTTGTAAACTTGCACGCAGCCAGCACCGCAGCCTAACAGTGCCTGGTTCTGCGTACTAAACAATTTTTCCCTGTGCCAGTGCGTTGCTGTATGGTGTCCTGCCTGCAGCTCGCACGGTACTTGTAACATTGCACGCAGCCAGCACCGCAGCCTAACAGTGCCTGGTTCTGCGTACTAAACAATTTTTCCCTGTGCCAGTGCGTTGCTGTACGGTGTCCTGCCTGCAGCTCGCACGGTACTTGTAAACTTGCACGCAGCCAGCACCGCAGCCTAACAGTGTCTGGTTCTGCGTACTAAACAATTTTTTCCTGTGCCAGTGCGTTGCTGTACGGTGTCCTGCCTGCAGCTCGCACGGTACTTGTCACATTGCACGCAGCCAGCACCGCAGCCTAACAGTGCCTGGTTCTGCGTACTAAACAATTTTTCCCTGTGCCAGTGCGTTGCTGTACGGTGTCCTGCCTGCAGCTCGCACGGTACTTGTAAACTTGCACGCAGCCAGCACCGCAGCCTAACAGTGCCTGGTTCTGCGTACTAAACAATTTTTTCCTGTGCCAGTGCGTTGCTGTACGGTGTCCTGCCTGCAGCTCGCACGGTACTTGTAAACTTGCACGCAGCCAGCACCGCAGCCTAACAGTGCCTGGTTCTGCGTACTAAACAATTTTTTCCTGTGCCAGTGCGTTGCTGTACGGTGTCCTGCCTGCAGCTCGCACGGTACCTTCCATCTCTCTTAAAATATCTTAGCCTCTAGTGTGTACCTTTCTCGAAATAGTACCTGCTACTTGTTTTACAAGCCCCCAGAAAGCCACCAGAAATTATAAAATGTCACACAAAAAACCAAATCCCAAAAAAAGTCTTGCTAAGGGACAGGGACGAGGTACAGGCATTGGTAGTCGTGGCCAACTATCCACCAGTTCGGGCAGACAGACGAGGATTGATCGATCGTTCCTCCTGTCTAACTTTCCCCGTCAGGAAAGTAAACGAGTATTGAGGCCGGAAGACGAACAGCATCTAACGTCTTGGCTGGCAGACAAGACCTCAACAACAGGTTCTTGCAGCACTCAAGGTTCCTTGAGCACTGTGTCTACTGTTGGTACATACCATGCTGGGTCATCTAATCCACAACCTCTTCACAGTTCCTCAGACCAACAGCAGCCCCATGAAAATGTTGACACACACATGGGTCACTCAGATGACTTATTTGGTACATATAATCCTTTACATGAATCCGGTTTGCCAGACTCCGTAGTAGATGAGATACTTGATGAAGAATTGTCCAATCATGGACAAGTTTTAGAGACACCCCGGCCACATGAACGTGTCTTTCAGCAAAGTCTTAGACCGTCTCAGGAGTTGGAGAATGATGATGATGAGACAGTGACACACTTGTCATCTGGGGAGCAAAATCTATCTTGTTATCGGGAAGATTTAGAAGAGGAAGGGGTTGATGATGAGACAACTGATCCCACGTGGAATGTTGCGATGCAGAGCCAGCAGAGCAGCACGGAGGAAGACAGTGTGTATGTCCCACCAACAAAGTCACCACTGTTGCCCAAAATGTGTCCACTGTGGCTCAAAATTTGTCAACTGTTGGACAAAATGTCTCAAATGTGGGCCTCAGTAATCCCTCAGGGAGTACAGTCAAGCCTAGAGGTCGGTCAGCCACTGTGTGGAAATTTTTTAAAGATGGGCCTTCTCAAGAAAATGTGGTCATCTGTACCATCTGCCATGCAAGGCTAAGTAGAGGCCACGGGAAAGGAAACCAGAGCACCAGCAGTATGCGGAAGCACATGGCTGGTCAGCACCCTATTCAGTGGTCAAAAGTGCAGCCTTCCACAACAGTGTCATCTGACCCAAAGACTGCGACGGCAACTCAGATACGTCCGTCACAATCAAGTGTTGCTGAAGCTGGTCCAGCTCATATGTACTCATCACAAGCAGCGGTTGCAGAGAGACTGAACACGAGTGCAGACAGTTCTCGGTCAGCAACATCCTTACAGTTATCAGTGACACAGCTGTACGAAAGGAAGCAGAAATATCACTCTTCCCACCCATTAGCCAAAAAAATAAATGCCCAGATAGCTAAGTTGTTAGCAGTCGAGATGTTGCCGTTTAGGCTTGTGGGTACAGACTCTTTCCGTGAGCTTTTGGCTGTGGCAGTACCACGCTACTCGGTTCCAAGCCGCCACTACTTTTCACGTTGTGCCGTCCCCGCGTTACATGAGCATGTCATTAACAACCTCAAGCGTGCCCTCACCAACGCTGTAACCGGGAAAGTACACCTTACTACGGACACGTGGACAAGCAGTTCAGGACAGGGCCGGTACATCTCGCTCACCGCGCATTGGATCAACGTTGTGGAGAGTGTGCCAAACGATGTTAGTGTAACATCAAACATCCTACCCACGCCACGGATAGCTGGCACAACCTCATTCAGGGTCTCTGCATCATCCTATATGTCCACTACCCCATCTTCCGCTTCCTCGACCAATCCTCAATTGCCCTCAACATCACGGCCAAGTTGGGAGGTTTGCTGCAGTGCTTCAGCAAGACGCCAACAGGCTCTGCTGAAGCTGATCTGTTTAGGTCACACACCGCACACTGCAGTAGAGCTGTTGAAAGGTCTGAAGGAACAGACAGATGAGTGGCTATCCCCACTCCAACTCCAGACCGGTCTCGTGGTGAGCGACAATGGTCGTAACCTAGTTGCTGCACTAAAGCTCGGAAACCTTGTGCACGTGCCTTGCATGGCTCACGTGCTGAATCTAGTAGTGCAGAAATTCCTGCGTACATACCCAGAGCTATGTGACCTACTGGAGAAGGTGCGTTGAGTTTGTGCACATTTTCGTCATTCGTCAACAGCGGTTGGAAAACTTTCATTGCTTCAAAAGCAATTGAATTTGCCCAACCACAGACTCATTTGTGACATGCCGACACGATGGAACTCTACATTCCATATGTTATCGAGGATCAATGAGCAGCAGAGGGCAATATCCGAGTATCAGTTGCAACATGCCCGTCAGACCGGCAGTCAGCCACGACATATTAGTACAATGGAGTGGGTGTGGATCGCTGACACATCTGAGGTTCTTGATAATTTTGACTACTGCACAAAACTGGTGAGCGGTGATCAGTCCATCATCAGTGTCACTATACCCATGCTGTGTCTGCTGAAAGAATCCCTCATTAATCAGAAAAATGAAGCATTGAGAGCCCAGCAGATGGCTATGGAGCCAGATTTAAACAGCGCAGTACCTAGCCAGCAAAGCCAGTATGACCAGGCAACTATGGCTCCTGAGGAGGAACAGGAGCAAGACGATGAAGAGGATTTATTTTTTGTTGGTGCCGATGTCAACCCAGATGGTACTCACAACCCCAGCTTTGTGTCTGTCCACCATGGGTGGCCTGGAGAGGAGGAGGCGGAGACAGACTTTGCGGATACAATGGGTATTGAACATCGTTCTGAGGACACTGAAGACATGACTCTATGCAGCTTAGGACACATGGCTGACTTCATGTTGACTTGTCTGCTAGAAGACCCACGAGTGATTAACATATTGCACAACGACCTCTACTGGTTGGCCACCTTTCTGGACCCACGTTATAAAGATAAATTCACCTCGCTGCTGTTTCAGTCACCACGTGGCTTGACAATTGACTATTTCAAGAGGGTTCTTGTGGATAATATGCTTCGAATATCACCGTCAGACAACACTCTGCCCATAGTTAGCAACTCTGTGCAACAGCAGCCTTTGGTCGGGGCACAATCATCCACGCTGTCCAAAAGAGATGCTGGAAAGATGTCCGCAAAGTGGGCTATGTTCAATAAGCCATCGAACCTGCAGCGCCATGTTGCTCCAGTAACCATCTCTCGGAGACAGAAACTTACCAACATGGTACAAGAATACTTAAGTGACAGTACCTGCTTCCTGACTGATGCCGCAGTCCCGTTTAATTACTGGGTCTCCAAGCTCCACACTTGGACAGAGCTCTCGTTGTATGCCTTGGAGGTGCTGGCATGCCCTGCAGCTAGTGTGACATCAGAGCGGGTTTTCAGTGCCGCTGGGGGTATCATAACTGATACCAGGACATGTCTTACTCCAGAGAATTCAGACAGGCTTACTCTAATTAAGTTTAATAGGAACTGGATTTCACAAGACTTCTCGAGCCCTGAAGACGACAGTACTCAGAGCTGAAGTGCCACGTTCAACATCAATATGATATAATTAATCATTGTATTATATTGTGTCTTTTTGGTACAAGCAGTATGTACAAGACCAGTAACGATTTGCGTAACCATGTTCCTGCAACCTGGTAATCAGGCTGCTTCATCTTAAACCAAAACTACACCTTAACTTCGGTTTCATTAACCATCACAACACCTTTTCACAAGGAATCACCCTTTATTTTCTGTAAGCAAACATTTAAAAGCCCCTTGGGCTAATTTTTTGAGCCACCCTGGCTAACAAGCTGATCATGGCCCTTAGGCCTGCATTTATAAGCAAAATGCAAAACAGCCCCTTGGGCTAATTTTTGGAGACACCCAGCCTAAGAGGCTTATCATGGCCCTTAGGCCTGCATTTACACTCAAAATGCCAAACAGCCCCTTGGGCTAATTTTTGGAGCCACCATGGCTAACAAGCTGATCATGGCCCTTAGGCCTGCATTTATACCCAAAATGCAAAACAGCCCCTTGGGCTAATTTTTTGAGCCACCCAGGCTAACAAGCTTATCATGGTTTGGGAGACACCCTGGCTAACAAGCTTTGTATGGCCCTTAGACCTACATTTATACCAAAAATGGGAAACAGCCCCTTGGGCTAATTTTTGGAAACACCCAGCCTAAGAGGCTTATCATGGCCCTTAGGCCTGCACTTATACCCAAATTGCCAAACAGCCCCTTGGGCTAATTTTTTGAGCCACCCTGGCTAACAAGCTGATCATGGCCCTTAGGCCTGCATTTATAAGCAAAATGCAAAACAGCCCCTTGGGCTAATTTTTGGAGACACCCAGCCTAAGAGGCTTATCATGGCCCTTAGGCCTGCATTTACACTCAAAATGCCAAACAGCCCCTTGGGCTAATTTTTGGAGCCACCATGGCTAACAAGCTGATCATGGCCCTTAGGCCTGCATTTATACCCAAAATGCAAAACAGCCCCTTGGGCTAATTTTTTGAGCCACCCAGGCTAACAAGCTTATCATGGTTTGGGAGACACCCTGGCTAACAAGCTTTGTATGGCCCTTAGACCTACATTTATACCAAAAATGGGAAACAGCCCCTTGGGCTAATTTTTGGAAACACCCAGCCTAAGAGGCTTATCATGGCCCTTAGGCCTGCACTTATACCCAAATTGCCAAACAGCCCCTTGGGCTAATTTATTGAGCCACCCTGGCTAACAAGCTGATCATGGCCCTTAGGCCTGCATTTATAACCTAAATGCAAAACAGCCCCTTGGGCTAATTTTTGGAGACACCCAGCCTAAGAGGCTTATCATGGCCCTTAGGCCTGCATTTACACTCAAAATGGGAAACAGCCCCTTGGGCTAATTTTTGGAAACACCCAGCCTAAGAGGCTTATCATGGCCCTTAGGCCTGCACTTATACCCAAATTGCCAAACAGCCCCTTGGGCTAATTTTTTGAGCCACCCTGGCTAACAAGCTGATCATGGCCCTTAGGCCTGCATTTATAACCAAAATGCAAAACAGCCCCTTGGGCTAATTTTTGGAGACACCCAGCCTAAGAGGCTTATCATGGCCCTTAGGCCTGCATTTACACTCAAAATGCCAAACAGCCCCTTGGGCTAATTTTTTGAGCCACACAGGCTAACAAGCTTATCATGGTTTGGGAGACACCCTGGCTAACAAGCTTTGTATGGCCCTTAGACCTACATTTATACCAAAAATGGTAAACAGCCCCTTGGGCTAATTTTTTGAGCCACACAGGCTAACAAGCTTATCATGGTTTGGGAGACACCCTGGCTAACAAGCTTTTTATGGCCCTTAGGCCTACATTTATACCAAAAATGGGAAACAGCCACTTGGGCTAATTTTTCCAGGCACCAATCCTATGCCTGCATCGTGGGCGGTGCTTGGACTATCATCCTGCTGGAGCCTGTTGAAGGGTCCCACTGTACGCTCCATACAAAACGCGTAGACGCGATGTGTAGCATGTAGACGTCCCAGCCTCTCACATGTGTGTTCATAGTCTTGTTGCCATAGCGAGGCATAAAGTAACCCCCCAAACACAGGCACTGTTTGTCAGCAACAGTTGTATGTGGAGTCATGATTTGACACTTAGTAACCAAGGTGACTTCATGCGCCATGCGGGCCGTAAAGTACTTGCTAATGATGCTCTCTCCCCTGTCCCCCACGCCAACTGTCTCGGGGTAATCCTTGACTCCTCCCTCTCCTTCAAGCCCCACCTGTAGTCCCTAACCAAGTCCCTGTGACTCCAACTCAAAAATATTTAACCAATTCGGTCGTTCCTCAATCCTGACACTGCTGAAACACTCATAAATGCCCTCATCATCTCCCGCCTTGACTACTGCAACCTCCTTCGCATAGGTCTCCCTGCCAACTCTCTTGCAACTCTCCAATCTATACTAAACTCTGCTGCCCGGCTAATCCATCTGTCCTCACGCTACTCCCCTGCCTACCCCCTCTGCCAAGCCGTTCACTGGCCCCTCCGGCCCACAGAGAGCTCACTTTAAAACACTGACCATGACATTCAAAGCCTTACACAACCTATCCCCACCATACATCTCCGACATGATCTCCCGATACCATCCCTCACGCAACCTGCGTTCATCCCAAGAACTTGTCCTACAGTCCACCCTCATCTCCTCTTCCCACAACCGCATACAGGATTTCTCCCGGTTATCCGCCATGCTATGGAACTCCCTGCCCCACCTCATCAGTCAGTCGCCTACCCTCTGAACCTTAAAGATACTTATAAAGACTCACCTCTTCCGACAGGCCTACAACCTGCCATGAGACCCCGCTACACGCCCCACGACCGACACCTTCCCCACCCTATTGTATCCCCACCCACCCCTAGTAGAATGTGAGCCCACGCGTACAGGGTCCTCTACTATTGTACCTGTATGACCTTATTGTCTATGTTTATTGTACTTGTCCTTCTCTACCTTTTCCTCATGTAAAGCGCCATGGAACCTATGGCCGCTATATAAATAAATAATTATAATAATTATGATGACTTGAAGCCCAACCAAAAAAAAAACTCCACATTCATTCCTTGAAAAAAGACAGACACAAAGCTGGTTTTTAAAACTGTGTTTAAAAAAAAAAAATGGCAGCACTGTTTGGACATTCCAAAAAATACTACCTTTTACAATTAAGGTAACAACATCAACAACAACAAATGGAGCCCTACAGGTCCTGGTAGGTGGGCTGTCCGTCCTGCAAAAGGTCAAGGGCCCCACGGATGGCCTGGCCGAACCCTTCAGGGTGGATCATCTAAACAGGTGTAGGGAACGGTGGTAGGTCCCTGTTAGCTGGCCACTGGCAGTGAGGCAAAGCCCTGTGGGGTGGGACTTGGCTGTCCCATGTTGTGGGCCTGCCCAGCCTGTTACAGTTTATTTTCCACCCATCCAAATATTGGAACACATCACCGGGGTCGTTTCCTGGCTGACAGGCTTCCAGCACTATCTGTAATGCTGACCTTGCCCGCAGTAGCCTGTCAAATGGAATATTATCCATGAATGGTATAATACTGCGGGCAAAGTCAGCATTACTCTGTTGCACACTTAATTGTGCAGACCCCGGGATGGGACCATAAGCTGGGCCTGCCGCTGGTGGCGTCGGTGGTGGTGCTGGCCCTGCCGCTGGTGGTGGCGGTGGTGGTGCTGGCCCTGCCGCTGGTGGTGGCGGTGGTGGTGCTGGCCCTGCCGCTGTGGGGGGCGGTGGTGGTGCGGACCCTGCCGCTGGTGGCGGTGGTGGTGGTGGTGGCGGGGACGGCGGTGGTGGTGTTGATGGGCCTGCCGCTGGTGGCGGCGGTGGTGGTGCTGGCCCGGCCGCTGGTGGCGGCGGTGGTGGTGCTGGCCCTGGCGCTGCTGGCGGCGATGCTGGTGGTGGTGGTGGTGACGGCGGCGACGGCGGTGGTGGTGGTGGCGCCGGCCGTGGTGGTGGTGGTGGGTGTTCTCCACGCCGCCTTCTGTTTGGCGGTGGAGGGTTCACAGCACGCCGCCCTCTGTAGTAAGCTTCTCTGTGGGTAAAGTAAAAAAAAATTTGGTGAATGCATTGCATTTGGAAACAAAAACATAGGTCAAACATTAAGTTGCACGCTTTTTAGACTCTGTGTATCTGTGTATTATTAATCAGATATTTGTTATTATTATGAAAGAATAACCAACTGTACATAACATAAAGGAATACGTGACTTTCTTTGCTAATTCCATACTAATACATAATTTTTTCACCCCCTGATTAACACCCACCCCCCCCCATCCCATCTAATCTAGACGATCAATAACACCAATGGTTCACATGAAAAAAAAAAGTCCCCCTGACTTCACTTTTTACTTGACATACTTAATTCACAAAACTTTTAGCTTATATCATCTATATAAAGCAGGGAAGGGGTTGAAAGGTATACAATATATATATATATAATCTATTTATATAATCGGGAGTTTGAAATTCCGGCACTGTAGCCTAATCCCAAACTCCTTAGCGTCACTGCGAGCGGAGACGCGTATGCGCCTTCGCGAGCCGCAGACGCTTAACTCACACAGCCGCTATAGCGTTTTCTCGAGCGGCCTCGCGCCCTCCGCTCACAGCAAGACCTGCGCCCCTCACAGCGCCCAATCCGCCCCGGCATGCTGGCATTTGTACTTCCCCCGTCTGTGCACCCACAGGTCTTAGCAGATCACTGATGCTGACAGCGGGGGGGGACAACACAGACAATCAAATCAGGAGGAGGTCAGTGTCAGGAGGAGATGACAGACGCCCGCCGGGGCCTGTGACACTGCAGAGGTCACAGCGGGGCTGTGTGTGCGGACAACGGGGAGGCCGGGGGCTACGGACGTACCGGACACGTCCTCTGCTCCTGGAGATGTGCCGCGGTTCCGCGCTCGCAGCGCATCTGACGCTGGAGCAGCGCTCACCACGCCCACACCACGCCCTCTGCCAAACAACCCACACCTCTCACTAACCTCCTGCAGCTAACCACACCCCATGTTTACCTTTGCCATGATGTCATTTAGCTGCGGCCGCTATCTTTAATAAGGTCAGAAATTATGGCAGTAATCGGATCTCTGCTCCCTCTAGCACGCCCCAACACTGTAGCACCATCTATTAACCCTATTCTCATCACCTATATACTCTGCTACCCACAGAGCCGTCTTTATACTCTGCTACCTCAGACCCGCCTGTATACTCTGCTACCTCAGACCCGCCTGTATACTCTGCTACCCACAGACCCGCCTGTATACTCTGCTACCCACAGACCCGCCTGTATACTCTGCTACCCACAGACCCGCCTGTATACTCTGCTACCCACAGAGCCGTCTTTATACTCTGCTACCTCAGACCCGCCTGTATACTCTGCTACCCACAGACCCGCCTGTATACTCTGCTACCTCAGACCCGCCTGTATACTCTGCTACCCACAGAGACGCCTGTATACTCTGCTACCTCAGACCCGCCTGTATACTCTGCTACCCACAGAGACGCCTGTATACTCTGCTACCTCAGACCCGCCTGTATACTCTGCTACCCACAGACCCGCCTGTATACTCTGCTACCTCAGACCCGCCTGTATACTCTGCTACCCACAGAGACGCCTGTATACTCTGCTACCTCAGACCCGCCTGTATACTCTGCTACCTCAGACCCGCCTGTATACTCTGCTACCCACAGAGACGCCTGTATACTCTGCTACCTCAGACCCGCCTGTATACTCTGCTACCTCAGACCCGCCTGTATACTCTGCTACCCACAGACCCGCCTGTATACTCTGCTACCTCAGACCCGCCTGTATACTCTGCTACCCACAGAGACGCCTGTATACTCTGCTACCTCAGACCCGCCTGTATACTCTGCTACCTCAGACCCGCCTGTATACTCTGCTACCCACAGACCCGCCTGTATACTCTGCTACCTCAGACCCGCCTGTATACTCTGCTACCCACAGAGACGCCTGTATACTCTGCTACCTCAGACCTGCCTGTATACTCTGCTACCTCAGACCCGCCTGTATACTCTGCTACCCACAGACCCGCCTGTATACTCTGCTACCTCAGACCCGCCTGTATACTCTGCTACCCACAGACCCACCTGTATACTCTGCTACCTCAGACCCGCCTGTATACTCTGCTACCCACAGAGACGCCTGTATACTCTGCTACCTCAGACCCGCCTGTATACTCTGCTACCTCAGACCCGCCTGTATACTCTGCTACCCACAGACCCGCCTGTATACTCTGCTACCCACAGACCCGCCTGTATACTCTGCTACCCACAGACCCGCCTGTATACTCTGCTACCCACAGAGCCGTCTTTATACTCTGCTACCTCAGACCCGCCTGTATACTCTGCTACCCACAGACCCGCCTGTATACTCTGCTACCCACAGAGCCGTCTTTATACTCTGCTACCCACAGACCCGCCTGTATACTCTGCTACCCACAGAGCCACGTGTATACTCTGCTACCCACAGAGCCGAAATGGAACCTAATGTATATATTAATAAATAATACTAAATGTACACAACAGTGCTGCAGACACATACCTTGGCATACGGGCCACCGGGTGAAGGAAGGACAGCCGGTCATAAAAGTGGTAGTGGTTGAGCAATGGAGCGGCTCCCGGTTGTCTCTCTGAGTACTGCCGGTACTGCTTCTTATGCTGGTCCCGGCAGCTCCTCCACCGTTTTTTAAGATGGTCAACTGTGAAATGATTTGAAACCGGCTTTAGAGATGTGTAATATTTGAAACAACAAAAGTATGTGTACAAATCAACAATAACATTTTATTCATTTTGTGTGTGTAATGTGTATACAAGGCACAGTGACACGACAGTGTGGAACATCATCAACAGCATTACGGACATTGAGCTCACGTGGCCACAATCACAAATGAGGCAGGACACATGTCAACGCATAGAGAATGTAATAGTGCGGGCACCAGACTCTGGTCATTAGTGGTATTTATATACACCCAACCCCTTGGCCGAAAGAGCCAGGAGGATCAGACATTAAACTCATTGTACTGTTGTGACCCCATCCAAATATAGGCAACTATGCGGTGGAGCATGATAACACATTCAGGGTCCTGTATACCCTGCTATGGGGGCCCTGTATTCCCACTGCTGGGGGCCCTGTAAACCCACTGGGCCACTGTCTACCCACTGCTGGGGGCCCTGTATACCCACTGCTGGGGGGGCCTGTACACACACTGAGGGCCCTGTATACAGGGACTGACTGGCACCCTACAGTTTGGGTCGCAACCCTCCCTCACTGGCCCGACACAGGTGAGGACGGGGGGTGGGGGGGGTGATGACTGGCGGCCGCCTCACAGTCACCGCAGCTCCCGCATTATCCTATGGCTCGCTCCCAGCCGCAGCCTCGCGCTCCTCACAGCCGCTCGCTAACAGTCGCAGCCGCACGCCACTCACAGACGCTCACTCCCGGACGCAGCCGCGTGCTGATGACGTCATCGCGCGGGCCAGGAGCTTCCGTTTCCGCCTGCTGCTTCAGGGACATGCGGATTATTCATGCTCCTGCAGCCGCATGACCCGTGGCACCTGGGCCAGTCCGCCCCTGCCTGTATACCACAATATGGGGGCATGTATACCCAGCTGGGGGCCTGTATACTCTGCAGGGGGAGGTGTATACTCTGCTGGGGGGCTGTCTACCAGTGATAGCCGCTGTATACCAGGATGGCGGTGAATATGTTTTCATAGTTTTTCGGGGCAAAAATAGGGGGGTCGGCTTATACACGGGTCGGCTTATACACGAGTATATATACAGTAAATGCAATATATAACGTTTGAACTCATTTAACTTACTTAGATTGCTCTGTTCCTCATGGTCACTCCGATGGAACGCAGGGAACATCTCTTGGGCGATCTCTCTCCAGGCTGTATTAATTAGGGTCGTATCCCCATACTCAGGATCTGTAGGGAGCCATAGAAATGGACGAGCC
Organism: Allobates femoralis; assembly: GCA_033576535.1. NCBI lineage: Eukaryota > Metazoa > Chordata > Amphibia > Anura > Aromobatidae > Allobates > Allobates femoralis. Next base: position 15,592 of record JARQOC010001812.1, on the reverse strand, counting down.
TCCACAAGTGCAATAAGACGCAGTGTGTTCACCGTGCCACGTCCTGCTGCCATGATTGCACTGATGAATGGATCGCTCTGTGTGTGCGCCTGTCAGCGCGACTCGCTTCCTGTTTCCTTAAAGCATGGTGTGTGCTGGAGAATCCCTTCCCTCGCATCATCGGCTACAAGCCTCAAAATAAGAGAAAAACCAGCGAGTTTGGACTCGCACACTTTCAGAGACACATCAGCGAGTTGTAAATGTCATTATTCGCTATTACTCGGGTCCCTATTCATTAACATTGGACTCGCTGGACTCGCAACGAGTCCCGAGTCCTTGACTCGGACTCGTTGGGGTCTTGCGATTCCGAGTCTTTTCGGACTCGCTCATCTCTAGTGCCCATTCTTTGTAGAACTAAGTGATATTTTTTGTAATGCCATATATACTACCATATATAATGTCCCCATCTTGGTCCACTTTTTGTAGTAATGTCCCCATCCTGATGCCCTTCTGAAGTAATGTCCCATCCTGATCCTCATCTTGTGGTAATATCCCCATTCTGGTCCCCTTCTTGTAGTAATGTCCCCATCCTCATCTCCTTCTTGAAGTAATGTCCCCATCCTGGTCCTCTAGTAGTACTGCCCCCATTCTGTCCAGAGGCCACCACGGTCCACACTTGATATGTAATCCTGTAGGTGCCATGCAGTGACATGTTCTCTATCTCAGCTACAACCTCAATGGCAGCAGCCGGCCAATCAGAGGCCAGTAGCTGACGTCACATGCTGATGTCAACTGCTGATATCTGATTGTCCGGCAGCTGCCATTGATGTAGTTGAACCAGAGAGTATTCCTGCGGTGTCAGGAATACATAAAAAGCGTGGACCACGGCGACCCCTGGATTAGGACACGATCATCAAGGTGTTCTTGGTGCTGTGGGCCACATAATGAAGCCCCAGGGGCTGCATGCAGCCCACAAGTCACATGTTTGAGACCCCTGCATTTGAGAGTTGGAGGATACCATTGCCTTGGGAACAATTGTTATCCAGATACAGTCATAGACATTTTACTCCATATTGCCAATTAAAGACATTCAAACAGCCCAATGCCCAATGATACAGGCAGTCAACAAATTATCTGTAAATATTCTTTCAAACATCTGGTTAAAAGATATTTCCTTCACGCAACAAAAAATGTAAATGTGGCGCCTCTGTGACCAGGTGGCCACAAGAGGGAAGTGCTGCAGGTAAGCAAGGTGGTTGCCAAACACACCCACACTGCACAAGTACCGACCCTACGCCTAGGACTCTAGGTTGGGCAAGGGGTGGCGGGTGTAGCACAGTGGCTGGAACATAGGAGGACACTGACAAAGTGGGTGGAGTGACCTAAACGAAACCTAGGAGCAGAAGGAGACAGAAGCTAGTAAATAAGCGAGTTGGAGAGTGAATAGAGAGAGTCTTCCCAGACAGTTTGGGGCTCCCTGGAGACGCAGAATCCTGAGAGGCACAGTCCCTAGGAGAGAAAGCCTACTTCACAGCCTGGAAGCGACGGGAAGGGGAAAGACTGAAAGAGACCCCATAGCTGAGGAAGGTGGGAGAACAAGGGCCCTGCAGCCTGATAGGCCCGTGCTGCGCGGTGGAACCCTTAGCACAGTGACTGAAAGAAGGAGCCTGGTGTGCCCAAATATCTGAATCTGGGACACTGGAAGGCTTGGCCAACACTAGAGAACTGCTCTGAAGAGGTGACCGGGGATTTTAGACCCTAATCACGAGACACACTGGTGTGGGACAGGTGATTTATGACCTGCAGCCTCACTTTCCACCATGGACTAGGAACACAGTTGTCATACTAGGACTAGTGACCCTAACTGTGAGGGAAACATTCACCCATGAGTCCCCGACGACCAGACTGAACCCGTGGGTGAGGTACTACGTTAATACTGAGAGAAGGGCCTGAAAGGACTTTGAGGGAGCAAGACAGCAACGCTACCTGAGCTGCACAGTTTGAGTTACCCGGAAAAGAGCTAAATTGTGTGAACTGTAACTGGAAAGAGCTGAAAAAACTGTAGACTGTGAACTGTTGTCATGGAAAGACCTAAAGTAAAGCACCCAGTAAGTTCACACTTGCCTGAGACTGTTTACTTCCAGTGTCGCAGAAAAGTCCCACCTGAGGAGCCACAGTCTGTCATCCCTGCACACTGGCTGGAGAGCTACAGCTTTGAAGTAAGTGAACTGCACTGCACACGATCCCTCACCAGGCCTATCATAGACTATTACTCCTGCCCTGGGGACCCCCAGCCCTATCCGGAGAGGGCTTGCCATCTCAGCTGCCCTTAAGTCACCGTCCCCAGCTGCAGCCAGGCAGCAGTGGCTCCATTGGCCACAGCACTCCGGGTGGCGTCACGATAAATCCCCTGTATACCCCTTTTTGGACTGATCCCAGGCCACGGGACCTGGTCACGACTATCGTGATACCCCAGAGAGATAGCACAGGCCCAGTTCCCGAGTATCTCATAGCCTGGGGGCTGCATCATAAACTTGGCTGATTTCATTTCATATGATGAGGGACTGTGGTTGGTCACTAATGCAATGGTTTGTTGTTATTTTTCTGCACCTGTCAACTTGCGGCATGAATTCGGCAAGCCCCATTCATTCTCTATGGGACTTGAGGTTAGGTGCGGTTTTGCTGCATCCGGCACTTGCAGCACTTGTGGCACCGCAAAAAAACTTTGTGCGGCTGCAAGTGCCGTATCTTCCGGATCCGGCAAAACCAAACTTGCCGCATGTGACCACAAGTTACATAGAGAATGAATGCCAGATTTGTGCCACAAGTCGGCCATTACGCGGCAGGTGCGGTGACATCTGCTGGATCTGCCGCAAATTACAAATTACAGCTGATGTGAAAGCAGCCTAACTGACAAAATTCTTGCATCTCTACTGCGGCCTCCTTCAGCACTTGTAGCTAAAAGGGGTTATCAAACTTTTAGGGTACCTTTACACGCAGCTACTGGAGGATGGATACAACCCGCTACAGGCTACAAATGTAGCTTGTAGCGTCAATATAGCCCGTAGTAGCGGCGTGTGAAGACGGGACGAGACAGCCGGCAACAGATACATCTGTTTCCGAGCACTGCTCGAAAACAGATGGCTACAAAGCCGATTGTAGCGAGCTGTATCGGCGTGTAAAGAAGGAACAGAAGGGTTGTTTCTACACCATGCTATGTAGCTGGGGCGTGACACAGGGTCCGGGTTTCCGCGCCCCCTTCAGCGATCATTGGAGGAAGCTCCTGCGTTGCGATTGGTTGTCGCCGCACAGGGCGGCATATTTAAGGAGCTGACGAGTCACACTACACAATTGCTCGAGTGTCAAGTATTAATCAGCCTCCTGCGATGCCTGCCCAATCATGGTATTATTGCTTTGTCCTATCAGCGTACGGACGTCTCGTAATCCACAATTGTAGCACGCCTATGTGCTGTCCCTGCTGCACCAGGTACGCCCATAGTAGCTGGTTGTAGCGGTGTGTAAATGAGCTAAGATGAGCTACAGATGGCTACTTGAGACACCCGGCGATGTATCTAGCTGTAGATGTAGCGTAGCGTAGCGCACCTTGTGGCGGCGTGTAAAGGTGGTGCGTTTCCCGTTTGTAACCGTTTGGGCGTGCTCGTGCACGTGAAGTAGCGGGTTGTATCCATCCTCTTGTAGCGGCGTGTAAAGGTACCTTAAAAGATAGGATCTGATTTTTCCCCAATACAGCACCATACTTGTCTATTGACTTTATTAAATTGCACCTATTTATTTGAATTAGTATGAGTTGCAATAAAAGAGAAAACTAATGGACTGACACAACCTTTTTTGGCTAAAAGATACCCCTTTATATTCCTAATTTAAGAGCACACATCAGTTAGGTATTTTGTCGACATGAAGAATAAACCAATATGTTGCATTATTCTTTGTAAAATTCTCCCATCACAAAGTAAGATGACAATACTAGTGAGAAGTCCCATAATAAAGACTCTGCAAACCGTCATGGAAGAAATAAAACCCCAAATGACATTCTATAAACTCTTAGCCTCATTACATTGATTCACTTTTATACTTGAATGATTATCCGTCTGCAGGTCAGATTCCTGAGTACAAGGTTTATTAAATATTCATATCACCAATCTTGCTGGAAGTTTTGTGGTCTACAAAGTTCCAGTTGAAGAATGTTTTTCTCACTCCAGTAAATAAAGTTAAGAAACAAAGGTCACCTAAATAGGAATTGTTCTTCGTTTTATACTCAATCATTTACAAATAAGTAAATGTTTTAAGACCTGCTAGATATTTTTTTATATTGTCTTGACTACAGACATTTACACAAAAATACAAAAGATACTCTCAACTCTAATCGACTATAATTAACAAGTGAACAATCCAATACATTGACTGGTAGGGACCAAAGTTGCATGGAGCTATTAGTTGGTCATGTAATGGAAATGTGTGGCCACCTCCAGCTTTCTACTTATGAGACAATGTCTAATTAATTGAGGCATGAGTGTCCGCTCACATATGCGTTTAAACTCGATGAGTGAAATCCAAGAAAGCATCGGGCTGAACTTGCAACAATGTTAAACTAGAGAACAAAGCCCATGTGTGAGTTTTCCTCAACGACATACAAGCTGAGGAAAAAGTCAGTGTGTGGCAGTGTAACTTGCCAGCATTCCCGAATGCAAGTGAATGGGAGCCAGAAAAAAATTGTACAGCACACAGACTGCACACATGCATATACACTGTTCAGATGCTCACTCTCTGTGATAGCATCTTTTATTGGCTGCCCCCCCCATAATATGTACGGATGTCTGTAATTGGTTGTCATATACATATGTGTATGGCAATGAACCTGCCATCATATGTGTGTAAAATAAATAAATTATGGGGAAAAAATGTTCAGGGGGTCCTCTGTATTTTTCATTCTCAGCACAGATAAAGCAGACAGCTACGGGCTGCAGTCCCCAGCTATGCACTTTATATTGGCTGAGTATCAAATACAGGGACCCACAAATCCACAAATTGACAATTATATTGCACGATGATGACTTCCTTGCAAGTGAGATTGTGTGCTTTGGAGTGCCAGGGCTGAGCTTCAGTCCCCATCCGGCCCTGCCTGTAAGTTTATATCTGGCAATAATAGGAAGAATCTGTATTGTGATCCTCTGACAAATTGTAGGGGCCTGAATCAGTGATACATCTCACAATGATGCTGTGTGGGTTCCCTTGGCCAGAAAACCCCATTTAGAGCCAGAAAAGAACCTTACTAAAGGTAATTATTTAAATGTCTTGGCAGATAATGAAACTGGCAATGAGATTACTGAAGTGTTCCTGTCTAAGGTGGCAGATATGGCAGTTCTCCACAAGGAATGCTTTTATAGAAACTAGCTGTAGTACCCGGCTACGCCCGGGTTAATAAATAACTGCTGTTAGCTATAACAAAATAGAATTTGAATATGTCATATTAATGACCTGTAGGAAAATAGAAGCTGAGCTGTGATTGGTTGCTATAGGCAGCATAATAAATCTCCACCCAACAGTAAACCCTCCCCTGGCCGGGCAGTATATGTTACCTCACACATACACATAATAGACAGCTCATGTGACTGACATCTGCCTTAATTCCCTATATGGCACATGTGTTGCACATTGGCTGTTTTTAATCAGATGTTTATGTTTGGAAAATAAAGATAGCACACATGTGAGGCGAGTTGTGTGAGGTGATTTGTGCACATATGTGTCTGTCTGTGTGGTGTGTGTCCCTGGGGTGTGTATGTGTGTGTCCCTGTGGGGGGGTCTGTGTGGTGTGTGTCTCTGTTGTGTGTGTCTCTTTGTGGTGTGTCCCTGTGGGGTGAGTGCATGTGTCCCTATAGGGTGTGTATGTGTGTGTGTCCCTATGGGGGGGTCTGTGTGGTTTGTGTGTGTATCTGTGTTGTGTGTGTCTCTTTGTGGTGTGTGTCCCTCTGGGGTGAGTGCATGTGTCCCTATAGGGTGTGTATGTGTGTGTGTGTGTCCCTGTGGGGGGGGGTGTCTGTGTGGGGTGTGTGTGTCTCTGTGTTGTGTGTGTCTCTTTGTGGTGTGTGTCCCTGAGGGGTGAGTGCATGTGTCCCTATAGGATGTGTATGTGTGTGTGTCCCTGTGGGGGGGTCTGTGTGGTGTGTGTGTGTCTCTTTGTGGTGTGTGTCCCTGTGGGGTGAGTGCATGGGTCCCTATAGGGTGTGTATGTGTGTGTGTGTGTCCCTGTGGGGGGGGGGGTCTGTGTGGGGTGTGTGTGTTTCTGTGTTGTGTGTGTCTCTTTGTGGTGTGTGTGTGTCCCTGAGGGGTGAGTGCATGTGTCCCTATAGGGTGTGTATGTGTGTGTGTCCCTGTGGGGGGGTCTGTGTGGTGTGTGTGTGTCTCTTTGTGGTGTGTGTGTCCCTGTGGGGTGAGTGCATGTGTCCCTATAGGGTGGCTATGTGTGTGTGTCCCTGTGGGGGGGGGGTCTGTGTGGTGTGTGTGTCTGTGTCATGTGTGTCTCATTGTGGTGTGTGTGTGTGTCCCTGTGGGGTGAGTGCATGTGTCGCTATAGAGTGTTTGTCCCCTTGGGGGTGTGTGTGTGTGTCTCTGTGTTGTGTGTGTCTCTTTGTGGTGTGTGTGTGTTTGTTCGGGTGCATGTTGAATATCTCATGTTGGGGCCCCACCTTAGTGACTATATGCTGGCATATGCTGTTAGTCTTTGGCGCTGTCATTAAGCCCCTCTCATTCACAACTGTCATCTGGTAACTGTCACTTTTTCCCCATTATGTAGATAGGGGTAAAATTGTTTGGTGAATTGGAATGCGCGGGGTTAAAATTTCACCTCACAACATAGCCTATGACGCTCCTGGGGTCCAGACGTGTGACTGTGCAAAATTTTGTCTCTATAGCTGACAGCTGTCGATTTTCCTCCAACACTTTTCCATTCACTTTTTCCCCATTATGTAGAAAGGGGCAACATTTTTTGGTGAACTGGAATGCGCAGGGTTAAAATTTCGGCTCACAACATAGACTATGACGCTCCCGGGGTCAAGACGTGTGACTGTGCAAATGTTTGTAGCTGTAGCTGGCAGCTGTCGATTTTCCTCCCACACGTTTCCTTTCCCTTTTTCCCCATTATGTAGATAGGGGCAAAATTGTTTGGTGAACTGGAACGCGCGGGGTTTAAAATTTCGCCTCACAACATAACCTATGACACTCTCAGGGTCCAGACGTGTGACTGTGCAAAATTTTGTCTCTATAGCTGACTGCTGTCGATTTTCCTCCAATATTTTTCCATTCACTTTTTCCCCGATTATGTAGATAGGGCCAAAATTGTTTGGTGAACTGGAATGCGCAGGCTTAAAATTTCGCCTCACAACATAGCCTATGACGCTTCCGGGGTCGAGACGTGTGACTGTGCAAAATTTTGTGGCTGTAGTTGCGACGGTGTAGATGCCAATCCCAGATATACACACATACACACACACATACACACATTCAGCTTTATATATTAGATGGGACCGTTAGCAACTTGTAAAATAGTGCTCCTATATAATATTTACATAAGAATGCACATAAAATCCATACAAAGCTGCCATATACTGCAATGTGAATGGACCTGTGCACCACAGCACTGTTCACTTATTTACATCTAGCCAATGCTGGAACGTGAGTTAATGTCAGACCAATAGCGGTGGTTTTGTTTGTTAACTTCACCATTCACAAAACAGTTTGCCTCATCCATCATCTGAAGGCAATTGTCTATGCTGTGAAGATACGAGATGTGCAGCATCTGAAACAACGGATACTGGAAGCCTGTGCTAGCATTTCTTCTGTGTATAAGTGGTCATAAACTTGTAAATAACTCATGAAAGAATAAAGTTACGTTAAAACCAAATGCACACCATTGTTTTTCTTATGAAATTCTCAATAGGTTTGATGTGTCACATGACCCTCTTCCCATTGAAAAAAATAAAGTTGGATCCAAAATGGCTGACTTCAAAATGTCCATCATGGTCACCACCCATCTGAAAAAGTTTTCCCCCTCCCATATTCTAATGTGCCACAAACAGGAAGTTGATATTACCAACCATTCCCACTTTATTTAGGTGCATCCATATAAAAGGCACACCCTGTACTTATGCAATGAATTCTATTGCATTGAATATACACAGGGTGATTATAAAAGATTCATCAGGTTTTGCATTCATCTTTCTGCAAAAAAAATTTCATTCATTTTTTGTAATAATAATGTATCAAAAGGTCACATCTCAGGGTTTGTATCTCGCACACGGGGACTCACTTGTGATTCATCAGGTGACAGGGCGGCATCAGATACCAAAATGACAACTATGGAAGTGAATGGCCAGCTTCACACCACAATTTGGCCCTTATTATATCCCTATGGCGCCGGATGGGGCAGTATGGCAGCTATTTGTCATCCATTTTGCTGTCTGTCCGGCTGGATCCGGCAAATTTCGTTTTTTTTTTTTGCCCCAGACACAAAATCAGAGCTTGCAACATTTTTTGTGTCCGGAGCAAAAATCAGACAAAATCAGATCCTCCCGGATTCTCCCGGATCCGGCGCGATCTGGCGCTCCACAACATGGGAGTCTATGGGTGCCGGATTCCCCCGGATCCGTAAAAAAATCAGACCAGTTCCCGGACGCTGGGTGTTGAACAAGCGCCGGCTTTGAATTTCAAGTCACGCTCGTTCAGCACCTGGACAGTGCAGCCAAAAGAGCTGGTGTCACCGGGTCCCTTGCACCTACAGGACTGTATTGAAAAGACTGTGTTTTTGAAACTGGAGTAATGGCAGCCGCAATAAACTGAAATCATCTGCTGTCTAAGGGGTGAGCCGCGGTCCGCCATCGTGGGTCGGGCAAGCACAGAGCGGGAAAAATGGCCTACACCCCCTAAGTCCTCTGAGAGCTGGGAGGGCTTGCCAAGAGACTGGATGAGTCCGCCCTTAGGTGTGGCCAACAGCAAAAGAGAAAGGATCCGCTCATGAAAGGGAGAGGAGAGAAAATGTTCTGACAGCAGTGTAGCAGGGTGTGATACGAAAGACGTGGTGTGGAACCCGGTTGGCGCCAATGCAAGAGGAGGTCAGCAGAGCCTGGAGCATGGGGTGGAAACAGAGGACTCCCCCAGGCAACCGGAGGAGAACCTGAGTCAGCTGCCCGTAATGGATCCAGACTTTCTACAGGATGAGATGCAAGAGCTGAGCCACCAGCTCATGCGAACCCAGATGACTGCTGTGGGAAGATGGAGAGAGGCCCAGCAGCAGAAGGTGTTGAAGCAGTTGGCAGCCTCACACCCGGTATCCCCAATCCAACAAGGGGATGAAGAGGAGAGACTCGGTGCCATACCAGGTGAGAATGCAGGTATGAACATTGCCCCGATGCCTGAGGAGACACTCATTGGGCCCATAAAGACCCTTGAAGCCCCAAACCTGGTCAGGTGCTGAGAGACCTGGCCTGGGACCAGAACCCCATTACCGGTTAAGGACTGGCAGTCCCGCTGACCCCAGAACCCCCATCCCAGGAAGTATACGGGGAGTGGGAGGTATTTAGATAGTAGAATTGGAGTGGAGAGCTCACGGGGTTCCCTGGCGAGGCACAGGCGGGAGATGCCAGCGTGGAAAACCTCAGCTGGGCAGAGCACTGCTATTGGCGGGTCACCAGGTGGGAAATAGAGGAGGGAGAGCAAGTTGTAAGGCCTAAAGAACTTCCGTGGAAAAGAGAGTAAGAAATGGCAGCGTGTTGTGTAGATAGTGTGTTAAGTTAACCTGATTAGCATAGAAATGATGCTTGAATGTTTGCTAATATGGACAAATAGATCATGGACGATGAGTGATCGGAACTGTAATTGTATATAGTTAGCACATTGCGGTGTGCTTTCTGTTGGTTTTAGAACCAATGCTTTTACCCGGACACTTCTTTTGCACAGTTAACACGTTGACCACGAAGAAATACCTACTTGGTGTGGCCGAAAGTGATGGTCCTTCTTGTCCTGTAGCCCACCCAGGACCTACATTGGGGGCTTTTTGGAAGTGGGTCCCCATAAAGCACTAAAAGAACAGTGAAAAAGACACCCGGTGAAGGACACTCGCCGAACTGTTGCACTTATTTTTGAACCTGGTTTTTGTATTTTTATACCTTTTCTTAATATTATGTAATGTTCAAGTGATTAGTGTCTCCTGGGAAGGGAAAACGTTTGTTAATGTTAACGCGCATTATAAAAAAATTTTGCAAGTTGTCACAACTTTTACCAGGTCAAGCCCGAGGACGTGCTGTGTTTTACGAGGGAGGTATGTGGCACCCCTGACGGTCCAGTCACCACAGAGGTACTGCACCTTAGCCAGAGGTGTGGTACCCAGGTACTCCAGGAGCAGAAGCTAGATTCACATCATTCACTGCAAAGGTGGCTGGATAGGGCCAAAGGGGACAGAGAGAACATCGCCCAGTAGGGTCCAAGGCCACGTGCACTGGAAACTGAGCATGAGGTGCAGGGCAGGTGGGAGGCAGCCAGCACAAGAGAGACGACCCAGAAAAGGTACACAGAACGGGGTTCCGGACAAATGTTTTCCAATCTACCTGGGAGTGGCTGGACCCCTGGCTTGTAGGACACAGCACCAGGATGGACTTTACCTCATGAAACCCGTGAGTAAAAGTCTGGAACTGCATCAGCAGTGTCCTCAATTTATTCCAGCATCCCCTGCCCTGCACTGCAACTTCACCACCATCCACAATCTACACCATTGACTTTTACACCTGCCCCAGGGTACCGCTCCACCTACGGGGAGTGACAACATCTGGCTGCATCGTCATCTGCCCCATAGGTCTGAACTGCAATGTCGGCCATCCCTGGCCGTGCACCGTAGGTGACGTCACGTCTTTATCCCCAAAACCTTAATCTCCAAACTTTTTTATTGACACTGCTAGGGTCACGGAGCCGCATCTCAACCCTCGTGACTACCCAGCAGTACTGTAGCCTTGTTCCGAGTATCCCACGGTATTGTGGGGGTATGTCACAGTTTAATGAGAATAAGGAACAAAGTTAATAAATTATACATATAGTTAATACGAAAAATAGGAAGTGTTTATAAAAACAATACAAAAGTTGGTACAAAGGGGACAAAACAATACAGTATATACAAGTCAATTACATGAAATAAAAGTAATAAATGGAAGTAAATTACTATATCTGTGTCACTCCTTAAGAAATGTGCAACAATCCTACCCTCCGTGTATCATTATGGCCTTGAACAATGTATAATAATTTGGCATTTGCTTTTATATACATAAGTTACACCTACTTACATCCCATCTGGTGATTCATAACAGGACAAATCATGGAATATGGCTTCCTTCTCCAAAAAATTATGAGATCCTCAACTTTCAAAGCAATCACTGCCCCTGGAGGTCCCAGGCAGAAGATATAGTGGTCATGTTTCTTATCACTATTTTATGTTACTATAGATATGAAACATGAAACATGATGTAAGTAATGTCATCCATCTGTCTGATATTAATTTGGAGCTCATAGGCAGGTCTCACAATTATGAAAAAAATTAATGTTCTTCCTCTTTTGATCACTATGCTGAAAATGTACCCACCATTGAATTGATGCAAACCCCAATATTCATAACTGTATGATGACTCTGAATAGGTTAGGACAATCCTTTGAACAGGGGAAGCTGATTCTTTTGAAAGTGCACTTCTCTGCCTGCTTACAGCAGATGTATCAGCTAAATGAACTGTCCACACGACGGGGACATTGTTGAAGAAGAACCATATAGTGTTATTTCTCTTTTTTTTCCTCTTATAATTAGTTTCTTACTTCCTAGTTATATTCCCCTATATTCAGTGCTGGGGTGGATATGTCCAATCTCCAGAGACCAGAGAGATGTCTAATGGGATTTAATTTATCTCTATGACAATGGTCCCCAGGATGGAGACATTATTATAGGAAGGGGCCTAAGACAGAGGACATTATAACAGGATGTAGGCCAGGATGGGAACATTATAATAATATAATATAATATAATAGTAATGGGGATATTTCTTATAGCATGTGGCCCAGGATGGGGGACATTTCTTGCAGGATTGGGGTGATCACTGTCACATGTCTTTTTAGGCTCTAGAATGCTGCAAAGACCCATACATCTAACCAATGTGCAGGTGGGAATCCTGGTCTAAATTTTGACTCTAGTTACACAGCTGCTCCCTTCAATTTAATTTTGCCTTAAATGTATCTGTTATGTTTGCTATTCATGAAGCCTTACTATCTAAATAATATTTTTATAGCATCTAGTCACCAGAAGAACACAGGACATGAGCAGGAAATCTTGATATTTGTAAAAACTGTATATCAGGAAATTGCTATTTATGTAATAACTATATTGCAGCACACTTAGTAGTCCAGTATTGATCTTATTCACTAATATTAGATTTATATATCCCTCCCTGATGATTTTGAGCCTTCAGATACCTTCAGAGAACAACAATCAGCTATGATACTGACAAAATAAAGGAATGTGGCTCCTTTGCTGACACACCGCTTTTTTTCTAAATGTTTGTAGAAGCTACAGGAACAAGGTACGAAAAAGAAACCTTATTGCATAATCCTTGCATTTTTATGACATGTTATTACTAAAACAAGCTTTAATAAAATCAAAAAAATCCAGGGGTATGAAAAGTATATGTACCGTGAGAGACATAACCACAGCTTTGTTATCTGTGCAAGAGCTCGACATATTTACTATAAATACAGTATTCATGCTTTCTACACCAATCAACATAACAAAGCTTAATAAAAATATTAAGGAATAATCTAATTTAGAATATAATACAAGAAAGGAGCAATGGATGTAGCAGAAGAAAACTGCATGATGCAAAAGTGCTGGTGTGTCCTTTTAAACATGGTATAGGATCTACTGGTCATTGGTAGTAGAGCAGTTCCAAACTCAGATTTCACACAAGAACTGCAGGGACCAACAGGTGACAGTTCAATAATCTTAATCACAGGGAGGCAACTAGCTTGATGGTTACGGAGCTTTACACGAGGAATCAGCTTGGCATCAAGACCCACTGACATTGAGCTCAACTGACACTTGTGTGACTTAACTGGGACTTGAGATGTAACACTTTGCTAACACTAGTAATAACCTGCTGGCAATATTTTCAGCAATTTGGAACATTGTCCATGTCTACTGCACACAGTGCTTGTCACAACCCCTTGCATGGTCACCTCTTTGAGCTGCAGTGTTCTTCAGTATGTGGTCTGACAATTTGATTACTAATACAGCCTACACTTTACAGTTACTTTACTTTACAGAAGATGATCGCCACCCACTGAAGATCATTTTATGATTGTATTTTGTTATATCTATGTATTTCTAAACTGTTGCATTTTATATGTGTGCATAGAGAGAGTGCTTGTAGTGACAGCACTATGTGCATCAGTCAGAAAATCCAGAAAAGTGACAGAAGCATTATCCTGAAAGTTAGTTAACCTAGTTTAGGGGGAAGCTGGGAGAGGTCCAAACAGTTTAGAGCAGAGTTACTGGAGGTTTTGAGATTGTTATGGGCTGGATGAGGTCTCCCTGGAACAGTGATGGATCCACGATAGTGTGGAATCTATGTTTTGTACAGTGTTCATTTTAGGACATTTCTCAAAGTTAAATATTAGAAATACTGTGTGATACCTGAGAAATGACCATAATAATGGTCATATCTCAGTCTGAGAACTGATACAGATATCAGGTATCGGTTATCAGATATCAGTTATCATGTATCAGTTGTCAGTTATCAGCTATCAGGTATCAGTTATCAGGTATAATTTATCAGTTATCAGGTATCAGTTGTCAGTTATCAGCTATCAGGTATCAGTTATCAGGTATAATTTATCAGTTATCAGGTATCAGTTGTCAGTTATGAGGTATCAGTTATCAGTTCTCAGACTGAGATATGACCATTCTCATTGTCATTTTTCAGGTATCACACAGTATTTCTGATGTTTGACTTTGAGAAATGATCATGTCCTAAAATGAACACCGTAGTTTTGCCTCATCGGAACATCTGAAAAGGTAGAGGCTGCAACCAGTGTGAAAGAAGTATTAGAGATGGATTCATGTGACTGCCATGTATAACGAGTTATGCGAAAACTCAAATGTCAAGTTCAAATGTTTATATCATCCAGTCTGATGCCAGTTATATGTTATATCTTTTCACCTTCTGCATCAGAAAAATACTTTGTGTTGTTAACTATAATGGCCTCTCCTATTTCCTTGCTTGTTCCCTCACATTACCTCACAGGCCATATTTCATTGGTGTCGGCTGTTTCCACATTACACTCAGCTAATCGATATCTTACATCACTGCATTTTGGACCCTCCGTCTCACACATCTACCACTTACACACTAACCCTGCTGGCCAAGGAGGGAAAAAAAGGGAAGAAATTGCATAAGATAATTGAAAGTAATTAAATTTGAGACTCCTCAGTTGTTCATCAAATTTGATTACTTTCAAATTTTACTATTGTTTTATGTATTGACTAAATAAAGATTTGTCATGTATAAAATAATGAAAAACACATAACTTCCCTTCCCTGATAAATCTGCTATTCAATCAGAGCCAAGGTTTTGTAGCCCCCTGACAATTTGTCCTGCAGCGATGACGTCGCTGACCACATGACCACTTCATTAGGATTATCCGCATCATAACAGCAACACAGTATTCAAAGATGCTAAACATGTTGTCACTGACTCCCTCAAATGACTGCTGCAGCCAATCACCAGCTTCAGCAGTAAGTAATACAGCCATTGATTGGCTACCACATGTATATGGGTGTTTGGGTCTTCATTAATTAGGTAACTAATGTTTGCGGTCATCATTATTTTAGGCAAATTTACCCCCATTACTCAATTTTTTGATGTCTCGTGTAGAGAATAAACTCTTGTGATCAGCAGGGACCTCTCTTCATCTCCTGTACAATGTAAGTAGGGTCGTAACAGTTGCTGACACAGTGAGTCGTGAAGAGTTTCATGTCTACAAAGGCTTGCTGGCCCCAGCGCCTACTTCATATGGATGTGCATCCCCAAGCAAGCACTTCCAGGTCACTGAGTGGCAGGCCTCGCAGCTGCTATAGGGCCCATGATTCTGTGGAACTAGGCCCCTTCTCCGCAATGAAGAAAGAACAATCTCTTTACCGACCGCTCTCTTCTTCCTCATTCAACCCCCCTGCCTGTGACGTGCCCAAGGTCGTGGGGTACTCAGCACCAGGCTATACTGTCACGGGGTCGAGACCCGGCTTCCGTGACCCTGGGTTCAGTAGTAAAGGGGCCTTCTGGCTTCGTAGGAAAAGGGGTGATAGAAGGAATTAGTTTGTGATGCCACCCGTGGTATGTGACTATTGGTGGCCGCAGCTGCTGCAGAACCTCTGGGGTAATTGGCAGGCAGCTGAGATGGAGCGACTCCCCACGGGCGGAACGGATCCCCGGGGAAGTGAATGTGATAAGGTGGGTAGGGTGCAGGACAGAGGGTGCGCAGAAATAACTGGAGTTCACAGCAATGAACGTTTTCTTTATGT